>JBBPKN010000403.1:0-42759 GCA_038089275.1 Pulveroboletus cf. rosaemariae
ATTGAAACCCTTTCTAGATTTCCCTGGAATTCTCCAGAGCACCTGGAGTTCTGATCTACCTCCAGCATCAAGGGTTTCATTTAAAAAAGAGAAACTGGTTAAAAGTATACTCATCTTGGTATAGGTTTTAACAGTCTCTTTTAGAAGGATGGAAAGTTTTAACAGTATATTCGTACTCTCACTTGCACTTTTCTTGCCTTCACATAAGGATTGGCCTCCACTGACTCTCAATACTCAACTCTGAACCACCTGCATGCTTGGTGCACTCACAGGTAATCCTTCCAAAATCTCCAGAACTTCATTTCATTCCTTGTGTCAGCTGTCAGGATATGAACACCAATGATATCACCATGATCTTGCACTTTTCTGGGTATTTGACCCCTAAGTTAATCTAGTCCTCATGGCACAAGCTTCTTACAGCCCCTGCTATTTCAAGTCACTCTGAGCCACTCTGATGCTTCTACGATGTCAGTCACTGGCTCCCATCGCTCGAAACACATGTGCCTAGATTCAACTTCTAACTCCTGTCCCTGGCATTCCCCTATTTCTGACTCTGGGCCCTCCAGAACAGCTATGATTTCCTACTATTAGAAAGCATCACCAGCTCTTATGGATCCTCGAATGCAGCTTAGGTTATGGTCCCCTACCAATGAGTGTCACTCCCTCCATTTTTCCTGCTTTTCTCCAGCATCTGACTCTGGTTTGCTGACACTTTATTGTTGCCTGGTAATTCTTGATGGAAAACCACTCTCCATTACTCTGGACTATTTCAATTACTTTCTTATGCCTAGATCTAGCCACAGCAGTCTAAGCATCCCCCAGCCCCTTCTCTGGCCCCTTTTTGACAAGTTACTCCAGGATTGCCAATAGGTGATCATCAACCTCTAGCATTGGTTCTCTACTCCTAGGCAACCCATTTCTGGCCATTGATCCTAGCCTTTTGAGACTCAATCTTCCGAGCATGACAAGTCTATTAAACCTGTACCCATTGTCTTCCCAACCTCTGGCACCATCTTCTGGGCACTTCTGATCATTATAACCCCCATTGGGTACCTTGTCCTATTTTGGATTTGGGAGCTCCAACACTCTGACCTTTCCACTCACTTCTGCTTCTTCCAATGCCTCACTGTCTCTTTCAATTTCACCTCTTCTGCTCAAGCTATTGGACCTCCACAAACCCTACAAAGACTGTTGGCTTTACTCTGTCGATGCCTAGCATCACCCTCTGCTGGATAGTTTGTGTTCACTGACTCTAGGACACCACTAACTCACCCACTGTGGTCCATTAACCCTGGGTATTGAGTAGTACCTTGTCTATTCACTGGATAACACATGCCAGCATCCCACACACCCCCTGTAGCTCTGTACCACTCTGGTCTCAGCTAACTCTGATCTTGAACCACAGCTCTTATTGTTATGATCTGGTAGTTATGATGCCATTGCCTAAGTGCATGGTCGTCACTGCATTGCTCTGCTTCTGTAGCAGGCCAGTTTCGTCTATTGGTATGCCTACCAGGAAGACCTCCATCTGCTTCCAACCCCCTCTGAACTTGTAGCATTAAACCATTGTTCTTCATTGCCTGTGGCACCTCTGCCACCTGCTTCCTTATCCTTGCAGCCAAGGTATACCCACCTTGCTGAATAACCAGGCTTCAGAAGCACCACCCCTTTTCCTCTGCTCTCCACCATGTCCCCGCATTTAGTCTCACACACCAAAAGCCTCTTGTCCCCTCTGGGCATCTCCATCCTTTTCCATCTCCTCAGAAGATTTACACTTCCATCATGACTGTGCCACACTTACCATTTCTTTCCTGCTTGTGGTTGGTTGAGTGTTGTTTTCAGTTTGCTATGGTTCTCTGCTTGGAATTCTTCTAACTGTTGGGCAGAATTGATCCACACCTCTCCATCTCTTGCCTGGGAAATCCTTGCTCTTTGAACATGGTTCCTGATGACTCCATTTCCCACTCACAGGTAATTTCTTCTTTTCTGAATGTTGTTTTAGAACCTGTCCTTCTGTTTTCCCTGGGTATTCTTTTCCCATAGGCCTTCTGCCATTCTGCATCTTCTGGGAATTCTTTTGTTCTGAGTATCCATTCCTTGGCAATAATTCTGCTCTTCTGTGTCTCCTGGGAATGCTGCCCCTTTCTTTGGAACCCTTTTGAATCCCTCCATTATTTGCCTTGGAAATTCCTTGTTTTTCTGGCCTTGTTCCAACAGCTCTATTCCTCTTTGTTTTCCATTTCTATTCCTTCTGCCCTGTTGTCCAGGACTTGTCCGTTTGTTTTCCCTGGTTTCTTCTTCTTCTTTGAGGATTTTTCTGCTCTTCCTGTGTTCCCTGGGACCTCCCCATTCTTGCATCCATTCTTTGGTGGGCCTTTCCTTCCAGCCCCTCTCCTGTCTTTCCAGATCCCTTCAGACCACTTCCATTTCACACCTTGCACTGCCCCTGGCACCTTTCCTGGCTGTCTTCTAGTCAATGATGAAATGTTGACCTTAAGGCAGGGATACCATCTAGTGACCACACTGGGAACTGCTACTCACATCTAGCACTCCGGTCCCCCTTACACTTGCCTTTCCCTCTGTTCTCCGGTCCCTCCCCAGTCTCTTCTGCCATAGTACCCAGGCCATCTGGTCAACTGTCTACCTTTGTGCAATGACCAGATGTGTTCTGTGCCAATTGCCCCCTCTGACCACCTTACCACTAGTATAGTGCCTGACTCCTACCTATGTCAACTATACCCAGCCCCGATTGTCTCTGGTTATCTTTGGCTCTTCCCGAAGTAGCTCACCTCCTTCCCCTAGTTGCTGCACAAAGACAACATGCAATTCAACCAGTATACAAACATTTGTTGTGTTTAGGAGGCGAGGCCAGCAAGCTACTCTCAGTGAAACATCCACTCCTTCAGGTCTTCTCTGGCCCCCACCATGATATCCTCTGACTCTGTTCCAGCCCTGAGTTCAGCCACAAAAACCCTCATTTCCTCTCTAGCCCTCTGACCTCCGCACCCCTCCCACTGAGCATCATGATCACTTACATGAATGCCAGACTCTGCCCTAAAATATCCCTTCTGGCAGCCCTTCTCCATCTGGATCTTGACCAGGTCATAAAGAAGCCTGTTCTGCTCCCTTAAGTCCTGATGAATCAAACCACCAACCTCACAGATTGCATTGGCAACCAATCCATTACCTGTTATACCAACTCCTTGGGCTGCCTTGTTAAGGGTAGTGAGGTTTCGAACTCCTTCTGCCATTCTGATCCATACTCCACCCCTATCTCTTTGGCTAGAGTTCGCTCCCCCTATTCCCATTAAGGTACCAGCCTTGTATGCCTCAACTCTGTGCCTTCTCCTTTTCTGATTCTTGGCCATTATAAGGGCCATTCCATTATTGAGATGGAGAGTAAGCTGGTTATCTGACCAGAAGTAGAGATCTGGGAATCCAGCCATGATAGAGCAGGAAAATGAGCACCAACTGTTTCCTTGGGACCTTATCTTCCTTAAGCCAACTCCATGCTAACCCTGACTTTAACCAAGTACAGAATCCATTTGCCCTCGATCATTGTGTTTAGTTCCCTTTGGAAATAAATAAACCTCCCTCAACTTTGCCCTAGATCCAACCCTTCAGACATTTTTTGGTCATCATTTGACTATCAGACTCTAGTCTAATTTCTGATTTTCTCTCCAGAAGTTATTCTGAAGCCCTGAAACTCTTCACTTCTACCCTTCATTCCTTTTCAGTTTCCCTATCCTTATGGCAGAAGCAACTGTTTTTGACATCAGGTTTTAATCTCGCCCCTTTGGGAAATTCAGCTATTTCTTTCATCCATTCTTGGCTGTCCATTTGTCCTTCTTATTGCCCATGACTGCCCAAGATGTCACTTACCTGGTCATGAGATTTCATTTTGACAGGTTATTACAATTTGCAGAAACCTTACTTTCTGGACTTACTCCATATGTTCTCTGAACTTGTTCACTCAAGGCTCAAAGCCTTCACTTCAGAAGTCATAAACCCCTTTTCATATCCTTATTTCCGACTCCCCAGATCATTTCCAAACCCTGACCTCTGTTACAAAGACAACTAGAGTAGCTACTACACTACTCTAGTACCATTATGTCTTCATTATCATTCCTTTCTGCCCCCTCCCAGATTCCCATCCCAAGCTCCACTACCTCTTCCACCACCTCTTCCTCTTCACCATCTTCTGGCCCACTCTCCACATCCTCTCTGCCCACCTTTCATGTAGGATTGAGGATGTTGACCAGCCATGCTAGCAGCTGGTTCTCCCTCCTCATCTCCCATACCACCCAGTCCCCTACCTCCCATATGGTTGCTGCCAGCAGGCAACAGCCCTCTGCCACCTGCTTGATACTGCCCTCCATTTCCTCTGAGCAAGCCCTCTTTTCAGGCCACTCCTCCTTCATATCCCTTTAATGCTGCTTTCACATTAGCTTCTCCTCCCTGGGGCATTCACATCTCGCCTTGGCCTCTTGACAGGCCAAGCATGATGTGGACTTCCCCATGTCCACCTCACACTCCATTCCTCTATCCATGCACCTCCAGCACACCAGTGTCTCCTCTGCCCTCTGCTTCCCTTTGCTGTTGCTAGGCTCCGCTTGGGCCTGCACTTGCACTGCCTGTGATCATCAGTGGTGCTACTCACAGGATAACAACCATGGTATGTACCTTTTCTTGGGTAGCTGCCTCTGCCATCCTCTGGGCCCTCTGGGCCTCCTTGGCCTGCCTTTGAACAGCCTCCTCTGCCACTTTCTGGGCCTCTTCCACCCTCCTCCGCTCCTCTTTCTTCCTCGCCTTCATGCACCTCTTGTGCTTGGTGTATTTGGCATTGCTCAATGCCTCATCATTATTGGTGCACTCCATGAGGCATTCGTCAGCCCAGGCCACAAGATTGTCAAAGAAGGCCATATTATTGTAATAAAGGAAGGACAAGCTACTGTTAAAGTCCCCATTTTATTCATGAGCAAGCTGAGAAACTCTGCTCTTCCACCCCATTGTAACTAAACAAGGTCACATGCTCATTGCCTCCACAATCCTCCGTTCTACCCCCAATGTTACCAAAGCACATGATCACATGCCCATCACCACACTATTGCAGATCACATGTCCATACCCTCTGCACCCCAGGCCAATGGCCTTCAAGGGTTCAGGCCTAAGGGGGGAATACTGTCATATCCCGGACCTCTGACTCAAATTCCAACCCCATTCCAACCTGGCTTACAATTGATCTTCACATCTAGTAAGCTGCTCCAGCCCTCTGACTCCCCTCCAGGCAACTCCAGCCCTCTGTCACCATTCCAGTCTTCCCCAGCTATGCATGTACACTTCTGCCCCTTAGTATTATATGCTCCCCTGGACTTCTGCTTCCACTCTGCCCATTCCACTTCCAGTCTATCTCTGCTCCAGTTAAGTATTATCCTAGTTCCCCTTTGTCCAGACTGTCCTGATATAACTCCATTACCATTCCTGGTCTGTTACCATTACCATCATTGTTACTATTCCTGTTCTGTTCCTGTTCCTTGCTCTCCCCTGTTTCATTCTGTCACCCTTCAGTTTCAGTCTGACATGATTAAACATGGTCTTTCTGACATCTTCATTTGTTTCCTAGATATCTAGACATCTGCTTTGCTTCTGAGTTTGCACCTGTCTCATTTCATTACACTTCTAGATAGTTCTGCCTCTCTGAGGTATAAGTACTGTAGTTCTGTATCTTGTATCTCAGTATGAATATCGACAAAAACACCAGAACTCTCTTGTTATTGTCCTCACACTGCACAAGCCCTTAAGCTTACTCTGACCCTCCAGGTTACTCCAGAATACCTCCAAGGCTATGCAATATCCTCAAAGGAGTTGTAAAGCCTCACCCCCATGACTAGGCTTGACTCTCCTTGTCCTGCCTGTCCCTCCTGTTGAGCATAGAGACAGCCTTATCACCTACCCTGACATCTATGTAAATTGGGACAATGGAGAAGTACAAGGGCGCACCCCATAAGGTGAAGCTGAGTCCCATTTGACCATTGAAACCCTTTCTAGATTTCCCTGGAATTCTCCAGAGCACCCAGAGTTCTGATCTACCTCCAGCATCAAGGGTTTCATTTAAAAAAGAGAAACTGGTTAAAAGTATACTTATCTTGGTATAGGTTTTAACAGTCTCTTTTAGAAGGATGGAAAGTTTTAACAGCTACATTCCACATTGTCTGGCAAAAAAGGAATTCAGCTGCAAAAGTTATGATTGGACAATGCATCAAAACTGAGTTGATAGTCAAAATAATCCACCTTCATGCTGCAAGTAATGCATGGAATCTACTTGCAGTGGAATTTAGCCAAGTAGGAACAGAATCCATTATATACTGGTTTTATTATCTCACATATTATATGCCAAGTGGTGGAGATGTATCTGCACACATCAATGAATATCAGGAGACTATATGATATCTTTCCAATGCAAACTTTGTGATCCAGAAATGGCTTGCAGCCATCATCTTACTATTAATGCTTTCCTTAAATCCAAAAGATCCAGACTCCTGAAACTACTTTATCAAGAATATATGTTTCGACAAAACCACAACAATGTTATCTAGTATCATCTCAGAGATACTTGAAGAAAAGAGATAACATATGTGTCCCATGACTACCACAATCACCACAAATAGCAGAACTTCAGAATTTGCACTGGCAGCACTAGAGCAAACTGCTTGTGCCACTGGCATTAAGTTCTGTATGAATTATCAGCATGCTGGACATGACAAAACCATGTGCTATGCAAAAGGAGGTGGTATGAAAGGAAAAAAACCAAAGAAAAAGCTTTATGGTAGAAAAAAGAAGAAGAAAGAAGTTATTCAATAGGACAAAAGCAAAGATAAGGTATCTAACATCATACTAGAGAAATGCTTGATGGCAGATAAGGCAAACCATGCTCATATATCACCCAACATCCTCATATGATCAAATTCAACCCATCTTGACACCATAGACTCCATATTTTATGCTGGCACAGTAATATCAATCCTCATCATTGATTTTGGTGCATTGACTCATATAATTGTGGATTGCAAGTTATTTACATTATACTTCACACTACCTGGTGGAAGTATTAGTGGCTTTGGAAATGGGCAGACCACCATCTTAGTATATGACAAAGCCCAATTTATTACCAGCAGACTATCTGGCAACACAACCTGGCTTTGCCTACATAATATATGCCACATTCCATTATCCTTAATATTAATCATTGTTATGGTGTCAGACTTTGTATGACTTATCCTAACTCTAAACAGTACAGCCTTTAGAGGCTGTATTGGTATTGGTGTTGGTCTCAGTTGAAATAGATGGAATGAAGATGGTGAATACTCAAGGTAGCAAGCTCTGAGGAGCCATCACACTAGTTATCCAGAGAAAGCCCTGTATTAGGACTAACTAGGAGTAGAGACTAGAGAGTAGTATAATAACAAAGTGGTCAAAGCTAAGGGCTAAGTACTGTATCTCACTAAGTATTTATACCTATTCTGCTAGTGCATGGACCATTTCTGGGGCATAGGGAACTATCATAAATAGTAATAGGGCATAGGGTATGCTTACTAAGAATATGACCAAGTGAGCCATGCAGATAAGGAATATATGAAAAGACTATGTAGAATGGAAGTATGTTATATCCTGCACCTCTGACCTAATTCTGACCCAATTCTGACCCAGCTTATGACTGGTCCTTATATCCAGTAAGCCACTCTAGTCCTCTGACTCCCCTCCAGGCAACTCTGGCCCTCCATTACCATTCCAGTCTGCCCCAGCTATGCATATACACTTCCTACCCCTCCATTAGTATATACTCCCCTGGTCCTCCACTCCTGCTCCACTCTATTTCATTTTCAGCCCTATCTCTGTTCCAGTTAAGTACTACCTTAGTTTTACTTCATCTTCTCTGGATTACTCTGATATAACTCCATTTCTAGTCCTGCTCTCAGTTACTGTTACTATTTCTATTTTCATTCCTGTTCCTTGTTCCCCCTTGCTTCTTCTGTTATCTCTCAGTTTCAGTCTGACATAATTGAACATTGTCTTCCCTAATATCTCCATTTATTTCTTAGATATTTAGATATCTGCTTTGCTTCTGAGTTTGCACCTGTCTTACTTTGCTACACTTCTAGATAGTTCTGTATCTTGTACCTCAGTACAAATATTAATATAAACACTCTCTTGTTGTTATTCTCACTCTGATCAAGCCCTTGGATTCACTCTGACCCTCTGGGTTACTCTAAAGTACCTCTGGGGCCAAGCAATATCCTTGAAGGAATTGTAAGGTCCCACCCCCCATGACTAGGCTTGACTCTTCTTATCCTGCCTGTCCTTTTTGTTGAGTGGCAAGATAGTCCTCTTCCCTATCTCCAACATCTATGTAAATCAGGACACTGAAAAGTGCAAGGGTACATCACATAAGGTGAAGCCAAGTTCTGTTCAATCAACCAACCCTTCCTAAATCTCTTTGAAAGTCTTCAGATATCCCTGAAGCTCCTGGAATATGACCTTCCCTCAGGAAGGAACTTAATATATGTTTTAACAGCATACTCAAGCTGGAGAAATACAGTTTTAACAAAGTGTTAGAGTTCAGGATAAGCAGAGATTAAACCATGCCCCCAGCCATAAGATCAAGAAGATTCCATTTAGAGATCTGCCATGATCAGATCTGACCCTCATCTAGATTAAGATCCAGATTCATCAGAGATTAGATTGGAAGAGCATCTATTATCTAAGATACTAGATCCAATATAAGCCATGCTCAAACCATAATAAGGGACTTTGAATAAACAGCTTAACCATATCCTAGGGTTTGTCCTTGTTTGGCAATAAAGTCTCACAGTCATGTGCTTGTCATGTAACTCTTCTGCTAGTAAACTGTTTATTCATAACACAGTTTTCTCTTCAAGGGCAAGACTCCTGGATTACCAGTAATAATTTCTTCTATTGTTCTTGTAACCTATCATTGGAGTATGGTCTTGTTGTCTCTGAAACTCTGGTATAAATAAGAAAAGAAAAAGAAAAACTTGCATAAATCAAGAAACTCTGAGTTTTGAAAAGTTGTGAAAAAGTATGCTTTCTTGAATAAACACTTGAACTCCTGTGTTATTCTTCACAATTGATGATATCTTCTCCTAGAAGAGGGGGTTCACTATATTCACCTATTATCTCTACTATCACCTCTTCAGATTTCATTGTCCTGATGAAATACACATCTAGAATGAGCATGTGATTTTGATGTAATAATTACTTTCTTTCAGAAAAAATAAATCAAATTTTAACACTTTCTGTTTCTTGCTATTTTTGATATGGACTGGTATGTTTTAACCAGGCTCTTGCTTCAACAATATTTCAAATCCAATTAAGGACTGAGTGAAGCACAAGCAGATGTGCTAAACTGACTAAACCCTAATCTAATCTTGGTGAGTGCCTTCTGGTCTTCTGTTCTAGGGCTTTTGAACAAGTGGCCCCTAACTAGGCAGTAATGCAAGTAAATCAAGCTAACCCAAAGGTTATTGGATCACTTGTGAAAGCACAGAGGTGTTGTCTAGGATAATCTGTGAAAGGGATATTCCCTCAGATACAAGACTAAACCAGGGCTCAAGTAAGCAAGACTGGGGAAATCCAGCTTGCCTACCCTTATCTTATATATTATGGGATCCGGAGCATGAACCATGCTAACTAAGTACATGTGCTACCTAATCAGGGAATGCCCTAAACCCTAATAGATAAGTAAGAATGGAAACATAGAGTGGAAATAAAGAGTATGGCAGGAGATCATGCAGATGTGGAAGAATGGAAGAGAAGTATCTATGAAATTAATGCAGGGTCAGAGGTGCTTGCACCATGAGGATGGAGATCTCTGCCACAGATGAGATTCAATCTGTAGATCTGCCACAGATGCATTTAGGATTCAGATCCAGATCTAAATCAGATAAGATCCATGGAGATAAGATGGAGGGCAGTTTCAGGGAAGATCCTGGGAAGATTCATGTCAGGTGACTTATGGTCACATGACTACTGCTAGGGAAAGAGAATAATAAATACTCTTAAGAAAACTAGATCACAGACTAGGGTTAAGCTTAAAATGGGGTATTTTGTGCATGATCACATGATGTCATGTAACTAGTTCTAGTGCTGGAGTGTCACTTTATAACACTAAGTGGTGAATTGTTAAATAAACAAGGAATATTGGATTAATGAAATGGTAATTTAGAATTTTAATAACACAGATTTTTTGCATTACTGCCTCTGAAAACTCTAAAATAAAACCTTTTAAAGTTTTGCTAAGGACTCAATCCATTGAAGATATTTGATCTTGATAACTTTCTAGACTCTTGCAGAGATATGTCTGATAACCTTCTGACTTTTTGTACTTGCAACAAGTACTATCTTGATCAATTCTTGACAACTTTCATTACAGAGGTGTATTTGATTACCTTCCAACTTTTTCCACTTGCAATTACTTGCTAAATCCTCTTTAGACCTATATTTGTAGTTTGCAGTCTTTGTAGACTAAGGATTTCTGTTATAAACATTTCAACATACTCTGGAGGTACTCCAGATAACTCCGGAGTGGATGGGGCTTGGCTTCACCTTATGTGGTGTGCCCTTATGCTAGTACTGAGTGCTCTGATTTATGGAGGGGTCAGAAACTATCAGAGGTCCAGGATTGTTATGGTCCTTGGTGTTGGACTTGGTATGAGAAGAGGATAACTCTAATCCCAGTGATCTTGGGGTTGTGCCAATGTCGATGTTGGTATAGATTGGAAGAATGGAGGGTAGATGATAGATGCCTGACCCTAGATGTAGTGCAGGACTTAAGAGAAAGGAATACTCAGGATAGCTAAGCCTGAGGAGTGAAGTCCAAACACTAGCTTGTCTATTGAGATACCTAGATGGCTAAACAAACAAGGTGCTCAAAGCTGGAGAGCTAAGAGCT
This sequence comes from Pulveroboletus cf. rosaemariae, assembly GCA_038089275.1. Classification (NCBI taxonomy): domain Eukaryota; kingdom Fungi; phylum Basidiomycota; class Agaricomycetes; order Boletales; family Boletaceae; genus Pulveroboletus; species Pulveroboletus cf. rosaemariae. The sequence goes on from JBBPKN010000403.1 coordinate 10,970, forward strand.
ACATGAATGGCCTATTTATATTATCTAGGGTGGTGCACAGACCACCAAGTCTAGCTGGGATAAATACATATATGGTAACTGGGCATAGGGTGAGGGTAAAGGGTATAACTAAGTGGCCATGTGTATCAAGGGTCTGGAATGGAAGAGAAGTACTAGAATGGAAAGGAAGACTGCAGGGTCAATGGATATGAATATAGCACCTTAGCCTTGAGGCTAAGGAAATCCCATCTGGATCTCTGCCACAGATCAGATCCATCAATTAAGATCCAGATCTAAGATCCAAGATCTGATGTCATCTAGATTAGATCAGGAGATACCTTTATCTGAGATTGCTGCTAATCCTGTGCTAACCCTTTAGTTGAGGTATACTCTGAATAGAACTAACCATAGTCTAGGGTTTGGCTTAATATGGCATAGGAGTCTCATGGTCACATGCTTGTCATGTGACTCTTGTGCATCCAAACTGTTCGTTCATAACAAGGATAGGCTGTAGGGCTTTTTCCCAATAAGAGGCACAATGTCAAGTTGTGGAGTAAGTTAAGGGACTTAGGGTAGGGTATGACATCAAGTCATGAGGCAGGAGAGGTCTGGAGGGATCGTAACATTGTGTTATGGTTGATATTCAAACTGAAGTACAAGATACAGAACTACAGTACTTATACCTCAGGAAGGCAGATTATCTAAGGAGAAAACAGAGATATGAAAGGAGTTGTCTCATAAGCGAAGCAGGTGCCAATGTATCCTGGATACAGATGGAGATGTCAGAGGAGACAATGTCAAATAATGTCAAACTGAAACTAAGTGATGACAGGAAGAAGCGTGGCACAAAGAAACAGGAACAGAAAGTAAGGTCAGAGGAACAATGGAGTTGTATCAGAATGATATGGAGTTAGCATAGATAAAGTTGTAATCAATCATTAGGTAGGAAAAGACAGAGGTAAAGGGAACTAGGAAACATGCAGCTTAAAGTGTAAAAGTAACCAGAGTTGCATCAGAGATATAGTGGAGTTGACTCATTGGCACAGGATGTGACAGATGTGATGAGCATTGAATGTAAACACTAGGGTAGATGGGATCAAGGAGATTCAGGTGGCATGGTGGTTAATAATGGAAGCTACATAGACTCATAGTGGCAGCACAGGAATGGGATACAAAAAGAAAGGACAGAGTGGTAAGGAGAATGGAAGAGGAGGAGAGATTGGACTCATATAATAGCAGGGAAGTGAGGGTACACAAATGATAATGGCAAGCAAGAGCTCATAGTACTAGTGAGAAAGAGAAAAAAACTCATTAGATTCCAAAAGACTTATATAGGGAGAGAGTGGCATGAAGCCAGTAACTATGCACCATGTTCATTTGTACTCTCAAAACTCACATATGGGACTTGTAGAAAGTGAAGAAAGAGGATCTCATATGTTAGCAGGATGTCCATAGAGACAATAGTGTCAACTTCTCTTCATATTCTGAGTAATACTTGCTACCACCCAGCTTTGCACATGCTTTTTAGCATGGCTGACTGACCAGAGCATGAAAAGGGGAAAGGGGGTGGCAAGAGGAAGCAGAGGAAAAATGGTGGCAAGGTAGGCAGATTCTTGTGGTAATGGCATATAGGCTTTCTCAAAACTCATATGTGAACTTGTAAGGAATGGGAGGGGGAAGGTGGAATGAAAAAGAAGGCAGCAAGGCAGTGCAGTGAGAGAATAAGACAGATACTGGTAGTATTATATACCATACTCATTTGTACTCCTCTTGTGGCTTATATACAGATTCATAGGGGGTGGGTAGTAGCAGCAATAATGAAATCATGATTTTCTCATAATCAATGTTATAGTACACTTTTTTATTTTTCAATCACATGACCTTATCTTATCTTTGCTACATGGTTATCTAATCTTTTATCTTATCTAGGCATGTGATGGGTCACATGACAGGTCTAGACCCAGGGCATAGAGTTAGCCTCATGTTTTTAACCTGCATTTTATTTCCATTTTTCTATATTTCTCTTTTATTTTAGAAGCCTTGCTTCTTTTCAGCCATTGGCTATTCTCACAAGTGCTTCTATTCTTTTTGATAGTGCCTTAGGGTCTGTGGAAGAATTCCCATCAGGGTCTTGGTCCATGCACCTTTCTATACTGTATAAATACTGTAGCCTTAGTATATCTCAAGCCCCAGTCTTAAGCACTTGTATTATCTAGTACAGTGTTCTTCTCATATACTATAGCTTTACTCTCACCAATCCAACTTCAACATTATTAGCCCTTGATTAGGGTTATATCATGTACTCTATTCACAGTCACCATAACACTTGCTCAAGACTATCTTACTAGTCAAGGGCACATTTTGCACAAATTCATTCATAAAGAAAGGATACTCCTGGGGACATGAGGAGCAATTAAAAGAGTTTATATTTGAAGCAGTTCTAGGTTTTAAAGATGACAAATTTGGTTATTAATTATTTCAGCATAGATTCAATGAGTTTAATAAGCAGACAAGGAAAGATTTCATTGCTAAAAGAGGAAAAGACAGGAAGGTAGCAGCCTCAGATCATATTTACTCTCTTTATCCTTTCAAGTTACTTAAAACCCCATCCTGAGTTCCTTAATTAGTTGCCTAGCATGTTGAACTTTGATCCTTATGCTTCATTGAGCAATAAACCAGAGTCAACTGAATTAGGTTCAATCCTATTGGTTCCAGATTAACGACAACCAGATCCAGTATTCCAACTGAGGTATACCCTGACCCCTTACCAGTGCCCATCCCACTTCTGGCCTATAATCCATACTATGAGTGGAATGACTATGTTTGGGAACAATAAAGATATGATGAGACTTCTGGTTGAAAAGTTTATCAAGATGGAGAGGTTGAAGAAAATTAGTGACCCAGGAAAGTGGAGTGGGGACAAAAAAAAATGGAGGAAGTGGTATGCTTCTCTTCACATATGGGTAGATGAACAAAAGTGAAGGAACAACTAGGAGCTAACAGCCACAGTCCTATCAAGGTTGGAAGGAAAGGCTGAAGATTTTGCACAGATAATGTTGGAGAAGTTCAGGGATAGAAAAGCAGAATACTATCTGGTGCAAGATAAGACAAGGGAGATGATGGGACTCACAGCTTGGCCAGATTTCCAGGGAATAATGCTAGAGCTAAGGAATTACTTTCATATTAATGAACTGTTAAAAACTGTGACATACTCCAGAAATACTCTGGATAGCTCTGGAGTGGATGGGGCTTGGCTTCACCTTATATGGTGCACACTTATGCTAGTACTGGGTGCCAAGGTCCAGGATAAGCCATAGGGCTTTTCCATCAAGAGATACAACATCAAGTCATGAGGTAAGTCATGAGACTTAGGTAGAATATGACATCAAGTCATGGAGCAAGAGGGGGTCAAGGAGGATTATAATGTCATGTTATAGTTGATATTTGAACTAAGGTACAGGATACAGAACTACAGTACTTATACCTTAGAGAGGCAGATTATCTAAGGAAGAAATGGAGATATGAAAGAAGTTGTCTTATAAGTGAAGCTTGTGCCAATGTATCCTAGATACAAATAGAGATGTCAGGAGAGACAATGCTGAGTAATGTCAAACTGAAGCTAAATAATAACAGGAAAAGGCAAGGAAAAAAAAAACAGGAACAGAAAGTAAGAACAGAGAAACTACAGAGTTGTATTGGAATGTTATGGAGTTAACATAGGTAAAGTTGTAATCAACATTAGATAGAAAGGGATGGAGGTAAAGGGAATCAGGAAATACATAGCTTATAGCATGAAAGCAACTAGAGTTGTACCAGAGACATAGTGGAGTTGATCCATTAGCATAGGATATGACAGTATTTCCCTCTTAAGGCCTGAACCCCTGAAGGCTATTAGGCACATGCTCTCAATTAATAAGTGAGTGGAGCAGGTGTCAGAGTTTAGCTGGCCAGGAGCCCATAAAAATGAATACCACTTCAGAGACTTTCACACAAGTTTTTCTCATCATGTCTCCATTTGCTGACATTCATACCTGGTCTGATGAGTGCCTTGAGAAGCACATCAATGACAAAGAGGAGCTTGGCAACATGAAGTACACTGAGTGAAAGCAGTGAGGTAAGATAAGGAGAGAGAAGAAGGAGACTTGAAAGAAAGCAGAGGAGGCTCAGAAGGCAGTGGAGGTGGTCCAGAAGCAGATAAGTATGGAAAATGCAGTCAAGGCCCAGCACTCAGACCTGGTTTAGATGAAGGAGCTTCACCAAGCCCAGGTGAAGTCAAGTAGTGGCAATGGCAAGAGGAGAGCAGAGGAGGGACCAGAGTGCCAGAGATGCAATGACTGGGAGCTGGAGTGTGAGGTAGATCCAGGCAAGTCAACATCTTGCCTTACCTGTATAGGGGCAAAGGTAAGATGTAACTGCCCCAGCTAGGAGAAGCTGGAGAGAAAGTGAAGATGGAAGACAGGAGAGAAAGGGGTGCCCAGTAGTAGGGCAGACTTAGAGGAGACAGAGGAGGGTCTTCAGCAGATGGCCAAGGGCTGTTGCCTGATAAAGGCATCAATAAGGGAGGTATGTGGGAAAGTACAGCAGAAGGTGAGGCACAAGAACTGGCTGCTAGGGCAACTGGTTAATGCATTGAGAAAGGCATGGATGGTAGAGACCTAAGATGCCAGAATTTCAGAAAATGAGGATAGAGAGATTAATAAGGTGGCTGGGAAGCTATTGGATTTATGTGTGAAGGTCAGAGAGATCACAGTAGTAGATGATAAGGATAAGAAGGAAGTTGAAAAAGCAATTATTGAGTAGGTGGGAAAATCTTGTAACTAGATTGCTATATCAACAACTTGCTTAGTCAATTATAAGATGGCCCAGATTTGTCCAGATAATGGAGGTGAAACTCCTCCACAATCTCTAAGGCATGCTCTAATTCAGTGATGAGGAGCCACAAGATCTTCTTGTTAGTATTCTTATAATCTGACCACTTAATCAAATATAGCAATTTGCAGTTTCTTCACCTATAGTCTATTTTTAAGTCCAGAATTTCAGAGATCTCAAACTCCAGTTCACTGTTGATCTCAACTGGTGGTGGGGGTGGTTGCATGCAATTGGAAATCATGTTAAAGACAGAGGGTTCAAGTTGAGAGACATGAAAGACTGGATAAACAGACTTTATATTCTCTGAAAGGCAGAGTATAAAGAATAGCAAGCCTGCCTGAATGATAATGGAATAAGGATGTAAGTTTTTTTTGGTAAGTTTCTTGGACAGCCATGTAGTCCTAAAGTACTTAGCCTTGATGAATACCTGGTCACCTACTTTAAAATCTGGTGCCAGAGATTGTCAGGCATCTGTGGGTGCTTGATATCTGACTTGGGCAGCAGCTATTTCCTTACAAAGAAAGGCATGGAGTAAGTCAAGGTCAATAAAGTATTCTCAAGCTCAGTTAGAGGTGAGGTCACATTTCAGATGAACAGAGATGTTCAGATGGTAGTCCTTGTTAGTAAAGAAAGGGGAAACATCTGTGGTAGCATTAGGGGCATTGTCATAAGCTATTAAAACATATATCCAGTATAAATAAACTGTTAAAACATATACCAATCTTCTTTCTGAACAAAATCCTTTTGGCTAGAGGGCAAAGGTCAGGTTCCAGTGCCTTAGTGGTGCATAAACCTGAGGGAAGGTCATACTCCAGAAACTCCAGGGGTGTCCAGAGACTTCCAAAGGGATTTAGGAAGGATTTCATTGATTGTATGGGACTCAGCTTCATCTTATGTGGTATGCCCTTGCATTTTCCAGTGTCCTGATTTACATAGATGTCAGAGGTGGGGAATAAGGCTGTCTTGGTGCACAACAAGAGGGACAGGCAAGATGAGGAGAGTCAAGCCTAGTTATAGGGGTGGGACCTTATGATTCCTTTAAGAATATTGCTTGGCCCTGGAGGTGCTCCAGAGTAATCCAAAGGGCCAAAGTGAGCATATGGGCTTGGGCAGACTGAGGACAATAAGAAGAGGGTATTTATGTCAATATTCATACTGAGGTACAAGATACAGGACTACAGTACTTATACCTTAGAGAGGCAGAACTATCTAGGAGTGTAGCAAAGTAAGACAGGTGCAAACTCAGAAGTGAAGTGGATGTCTAAATATCTAAGAAATAAATGGAGATATTAGGGAAGACAATGTCCAATTATGTCAGACTGAAACTGAGAAATAACAGAAGAAGCAAGGGAAAACAAGAAACAGGAACAGAAACAGAAATAGTAACAGTAACTAAAAGCAGAACTAGGAACAGAGTTATATTGGAGTGGTCTGGAGAAGACAAAGTGAAACTAAGGTAGTACTTAACTGGAACAGAGATAGGACTGAAAATGGAATAGGGCAAAGTGGGAGCAAAGGGCCAGAGGAGCATATACCAATGAAAAAGCAAGAAGCATACATGCATAGCTGGGGTGGAATGAAATGGTGATAAAGAGCTGGAGTTGCCTGGAGGGGAGTCAGAGGGCTAGATTGGCTTACTAGGTACAAGAACCAGTCATAAACTGGATCAGAATTGGGTCAGAATTGAGTCAGAGGTATGGAATATAATAGTATCCCCCCCTTAGACCTGAATTTTTGAAGGCCATTGGCCTGGGGTGCAGAAGATACTGGCATGTGATCTGGGATAGTATGGTGATGGGCACATAATTGCATGTTTAGTAACATTGGAGAGGTAGAGCAGAGGAAATGGAGGTGATGAGCACATGACCTTGTTTAGTGACAATGGAGTGAAAGAGTGGAGTTTTTTTGGCTCACTCATGAATAAAAATGGGGACTTCATAGTAACTTGTCCTTTCATTATTACAATAACATGGCCACCTTTGATGACATTGCAACATGGATGGATGAGTGGCTCATGGAACTCACCAACAATGATGAGGCATTGAGTGACACCAAATATGCTGAGCACAAGAGGTATGCAAAGGCAAGGAAAGATAAAGAGTGAAGAAGAGCAGAAGAGGCCTAGAAGGCTGCAGAGGAGGCTATCTGAAGGCAAGCCAAGAAGGCTGAGAGGGCCCAGCAGGTGGCAGAGGCAGCTGCTCAAGAAAAGGCAAGTACCATGTTATTCATTTAAGAACAGATAACCTAATGCCATCAGGTGGCATAAGTGCAGGCCCAGGTGGGGCCTAACAATGACAAGGGAAAGCAGAGGGTGGAGGAGGCACCAGTGTGCTGGAGGTACAAGGATAGGGGGATGAAGTGCAAGGTGGGTGTGGGGAAGTCCATGTTATGCTTGGCCTGCCAAGAGACCAAGGTGAGGTATAAGTACCCAGGGGAAGAAAAGCCAGTGTGGAAGCAGTAATAAAGGGATGTGGAGGAGTGACCTGAGAAGAGGGCACACTCAGAAGGAGCAGAGGGTGGTGCCAAGCAGGTGGCAGAGGGCTGTTGCCTGCTGGCAGCAACCATACAGGAGGTGGGGGGCAGGGTAGTATAAGAGATAAGAAGGAAGAACCAGCTGCTAGAGTGGGCCAGAGGATGGTGAAGAGGAAGAGGTGGCAGGAAGGGTGGCAGAACTAGGAATGGAGGTTAAGGAGGAAGTAGGAAGAGAAGAAGACAAAGATATAATAATACTAGAGTAGAGTGGTAATAGCTCTAGTTAGTGTTTTTGTAAACAGAGGTTGGGATTCAGAATTGGCTCAGGGGCTGGGAGTTATCATATGAAAAGGGGCATCAGACTACTTAAGTAAGGGCCTCATGAATCTTAAGTAAACAAGTTTAGAGAAAAGGCAGAGTAACATCAGAAAGTAAGGTTTTCACAAATTGCAAGAATCTATCAAGATAAAGTCTCATGACCAGGCAAGTGGTGCCTTGGGTAGTCATGGGGTGATAAGGAGAACAAAAGATCAACCAAGAAGAGAATGGAAGAATTAACTGAATTCTCTAGGGGGATAAGATTTGAGACCAATGTTAAAACAGTCACTTTTGAAATAGAGTCAGAGAAATTAAAAAGGAACAAAGGGGGGCAGAAGCAAAGAGCCATGGGGGTTTTGGAAAGACTACTGGAAAAAAGATCAGAAATTAAACTAGAAAACAAAATATTCAAAACAAATGTTGAAAGGGTTGGATCTAGAGTGAGGAAGGAACAGAGTTGGGAAAGGTTTCTTATCTCCAAAGGGAACTGAAACACACTGATTGCCAGCAAGACAGTTCATTATACAGCTAGAGGTTGAAGCTAAATTAGAGTTGGATCAGATTCTGATAAAGCAGGTAGAGGGCAGAAATGTTGAAGATATATCCCATTCCTGATGTTCTTATTTGGCAAGCTCCAATACTGGTCTGATAAACAGCTAGCTCCTTGTCCCCATAACAGGGTAGGCCTAATGCAGGCCAAACATCTGGAATATACAAGAAGGAGACTAGCCAGCCATATAATTCTAGATTGGAACACTATTACACAATCATTAGGAGGACAGGGGTCTGGGACCAGAGGCATGGAAGGAGTAGCCAGAGGGGCAGAGTGGGCATAACCTAGAGGTTTATCAGTCAGAAAAGGTGGGGGGTTAGAAAAGGTGGGGGATTGCCTAGTTGCAGATACCATTCACAAGGTCAGTGGTCATCTTTGCTAAGAGATAAAGGAGCAGAACAAGCTCCTTTGTGACCTAGTCCAGATCAAACTGGTGGAGGGCTGTTGGGCTGGGTACATTGTGGCAGGGGAACCAAGGGTTGTCACTGTTGATCTTGAGGCTGAGGCAGAGTGGGAGAACTGTGAAGTGGAGGTCAGAGAGAATCCAGAGAAGTGGATATTGCACTAAGGGTTGCTTGCTGGTCTTGCCTCCTGTTTATAACACAATTGAACATGTATGCTGATTAAATTGCACATTGTTTATGTGCTGTAGCAAGGGGAGGAAGATGAGCTACCTGGGAGAGGGATGAAGGTAATTGGAGATAGGTGCAGTTGACACAGGTAGGGATCAGTCACTGCATGAGTGGTAAGGGTAGTTGGAGGGGGCAATCAGCACAAAGCAAGTCTGGTCATTGCATGAAGAGGTAGACAGTTGACCAGGTGGGCTGGAAACTGCAGCAGAAGAGATTGGAGATGAAACAGAGGGAGGTCAGAGGGGCAAGTGATAGAACTAAGGGAAGGGCACAAGTGCTAGATCACTGGTAGGTTGCAGATTGCTAGGTGTGATCAGCAGTTACTAGTGTGGTCACTAGATGCTATCACTAGATATTATTCCCTTTTCAAGGTTGATGTCCCATCATTGACTAGGAGACAGGAAATAAAAAGGGGCCAGAGGCAGTGCAAAGTAAAAGGTATCTGGAAGTACCTGGAGAGACAGGAGGGAGGCTGGAAGAAAAGGCCAACCAAAAGGATGGACACAGAAATGGAGAATTCCCAGAGGACACAGGAAGAGCAGAAATGTCCTCAAAGAAAAAGGAAAACCCAGGAAAATGAAAGAATAGGTTCCTGGACAACAGATAAGAGGAAAAAGGGAACAGAAGGCAAAGGTTAATGGAGTTGTCAGGAACCAGGCTGGAAGATCAAGAGATTCCCAGGGCAGAAAACAATGGAGGGGTTTGGAGGAAGTTCTGGAGAAATAAGCAGGATTTCCAGAAGATGTAGAAGAGCAGAATGTCTCCAGGAAAAGAATTCCCAGAGAAAATGAAAGGACAGGTTCCAAGATGACATATTAGAAAAGGTAAGGGAAAACCCACAAGCAGAAATGGAGTTATCAGGAAACAATGCCTAAAGAGCAAGAATTTCCTGGGCAGAAGTCAGAGAGAATGGAGAAATGTGGAAAGAATTCCATGACAAAGGTTTCCCAGAAAGGGACAGAGAATACCAAAGGTAATTGGAGGGGGTTATAGGGAGAAGGCACATCAATGAAAACAATATAGTGCCATATAGAGGAAATTCAAGCAGGTACCAATAAGAAACTGAAACAAAGCTCAATTAACTGCAAGTAGGGAAAGAAAGGGTAATTGCAGTGCAGTCATGACAGAATGGTGAGCTTTCTGGAAAAATGGAGTGGAATGGAGATGCCTGGAGAGGGTGAAAAGATTTTGGGCACACAAGATGAAATGCAGTAAGTACATCAGAGTGCAGAGGAAGAGAAATGGTGCTTCTGAAGCCTTGTTGAACAGAAAGGTGAGTATGCCTTAAAAACTGCAAGGATAAAGAAAACAGGTGGCAGACAGGCCAAGGACAAGAAGAACAAAGGATCAAATGCTACAAGTTTGAAGAAGGTTGGAGGCAGACAGAGATATCTTTCTGGTAGGTATATTAACAGATGAAACTGGCCTGCTACTAAAAGCAGAGTGACATGGAGACTAACATGCACTTAGGCAACAGAGTCATAGCTACCAGGTAATAATGAAAAAACTGTGGTTTAGGTTCAGAGTTAGCTAAGACTGGAGTGGTATGGAGCTACAGGGGGTGTGCAAGATGCTGGCATGTGTTATCCAGTGAACAGATGAGGTACTACTCAATACCCAGAGTCAATGAACCACAGTGGATGAGTTAGTAGTGTCCTAGAATCAGTGAACACAAACCATCTAGCAGAGGGTGATGCTAGGCATCAATGGAGTGAATTCAACAGTCTTTGTAGGGTATGTGGAGATCTGATAGATTGAGCAGAAAAGGCAAAAATGAAGAAAAAGGAGAAGCTTTGAAAAGAAGCAGGAATAGGTGGAAGGAAGTTGGAGTATTAGGGCTTTCAAATCCTAAATAGAACAAGGTACCCAATGAGGGATCATAATGATTGGAAGTGCATGGAAGTACAGTGCTGGAGGCTGGAGAGACAAGGGGTTCAGGTTTAATAGACTTGTTATACTCAGGAAACTGGATCTTGAAAGGCTAGGACTAATGGCCAGAAATGGATTGCCTAGGAGTAGAGAACAGATGCAAGAGGGTAATGACAGCCTATTGATAATCCTGGAGTGACTTGTCAAAAAAGGGGTCATGAAATGGCTAGGGGAATGCTTAGACTATGATGGCAAGGTCTAGGTATAAGGAGGTGGTCAGAATGGTCTGGAGTGACATGGAGTGGTTTTCTGTCAAGGATTACCAGATGACAATGAAGTGTTAGAGGACCAGAGTCAGCTACCAGAAAGGAACAGGGAAAAATGAAGGAAGTAGTGCTCATGGGTAGGCAACCATAATCTAAACTGCATTTGAGGGTCCATGAGAACTGGTGATGCTGTATGATAAGACAGTCACAGCTGCTTTGGAGAGCCTGGAGTAGTAAGCAGAGGAATGCCAGGGTCAGGAGTTCAAAGTTGAACTTAGGTACATGTATCTTAAGCAACTGGGGCCAGTGACTGATGTCATAGAATGTCAGAGTAATTTGGAGAGGCTTGGAAGGTCAGAAGCAGTAAGAGGCTTGTTGTTATAGTCCGCTTTTTTCAACTTTTGATCACGTGACCTTATCTTATCTTTCCACATGGTTATCTAATCTTTTATCTTATCAGGGCACGTGTCGGGTCACATGACTAGTCTAGACCCAGGGCATAGGGTTAGCCTCATGTCTTCCAGCCCCTTTTCATTTCCGTTGCTCTTCCATTTCAGAAGCATCGAGCCCTTTCAGCCATTGGCTATTCTCACAATGTCTTCTCTTCTTTTTGATCCCCATCCAGGGTCCATGGGAATTCTCCCATCAGGGTCTTGGTCCGTGCACTGTAGCCATAACTATATAAACTGTAGCATATCGTCTCAAGACTCTCCAGTCTTGAGCACTTGTACCTCTAGTGCAGGTTTCTCACTTGTACTCCTTGCTATCCAAAATCTTCTATTCATTCATTATCATCGTTCACCGAAACCGTCCAATTGAAAGCCCCTAGATTAGGGTTAACTGTCATCATTTACACCATAACTGAAACTGATTATAACACTTGTGCCATGGAGGATAGGCCAACTAAGGGGTTGGGGTGCCCAGAAGAGCATGAAGTTGTAATGGGGTCATTGGTGATTATAGCCTGACAGATAGTGTGAGGAATGGGTCAAAGTTCTGGAGATCTCAGAGGGATTACCTGTAAGTGTGCCAAGCATGCAGGTGGTTTGGAGTTGAGGGTTGAGAGGTAGTCTAGGCTGATTCTAAAGTAAAGGCTTGGAAAAGTGCAAGAGTATAAATATACTATTAAAATGTATATCCAGTATAAATAAACCATTAAAATATATACCAATCTTCTTTCTGAACAAAACCCTTATGGCTAGAGGGCAAAGGTCAGGTTCCAGCACCTTAGTGGTGCACAAACCTGAGGAAAGGTTATACTTCAGAAACTCTGGGAGTATCCAGAGACTTCCAGAGGGATTCAGGAAGGGTTTCATTGATTATATGGGACTTGGCTTCACCTTATATGGTGTGCCCTTGCACTTTCTGGTGTCCTAATCTACATAGATGTCAGAAGTGGGGAAAAAGGCTGTCTTAGTGCTCAACAAGAGGGACAGGCAAGATGAGGAGAGTTGAGCCTAGTCATGGAAGTGGGACCTTATAATTCCTTTAAGAATATTGCTTGGCCCTGGAGGTACTCCAGAGTAATCCAGAGGGTCAAAGTGAGCATATGAGCTTGGGCAGAGTAAGAATGATGACAAGAGGGTATTTATGTCAATATTTGTACTGAGGTACAAGATACAGGACTACAATACTTATACCTCAGAAAGGCAGAACTATCTAGGAGTATAGCAAAGTAAGACAGGTGCAAACTCAGAAGCAAAGCAGATATCTAAATATCTAGGAAATAAATGGAGATATTAGGGAAAACAATGTCCAATTATGTCAGACTGAAACTGAGAGATAACAGAAAAAGCAAGGGGGAACAAGGAACAGGAATGGAAATAGAAATAGTAACAGTAACTGAGAGCAGGACTAGAAATGGAGTTATATCAGAGTAATCCAGAGAAGATGAAGTAAAACTAAGGTAGTACTTAACTGGAACAGAGATAGGACTAAAAACAGAATAGGGTAAAGCAGGAGTGGAGGGCTGGGGGAGTACATACTGATGAAAAAGTGAGAAGTGTACACATGTAGCTGGGATTGAATAAAATAGTGATAAAGGACCAGAGTTACCTGGAGGGGAGTCAGAGGGCTAGATTGGCTTACTGGGTGTAAGAACCAGTTGTAAACCAGGCCAGAATTGGGTCAGAATTGGGTTGGAGGTATGGGATATGACATAAGCAAACTCTATGAGGGACAGGAGTTTGGACCAGTTGTCCTGCTGATAGTTGTAATAAATGCATAGATACTGCTCCAGGGTTTGGTTCATTTGCTCAGTTTAACCATTATCTTCTGGATGATACCCAGAGATAAAGTGAAGGCAGATGTTGAGGGCTTAACCCAGGGAACAGAAGAAATGGAAAACAAACTCAGAACCACAATCAGAGGTGATGTGGGAGAGAACTTCATGTTTGAAGAAAATATGGAGTAAGAAAAGTTTAGCAAGCTCTGGAGAAATTACCTTATCATTTGTAGGGATAAAAATACACTGCTTTGATAGACAATCTACAATGATGAGAATGGCAAAGCAACTGGAGGAAGCCAGGAATTATTTGATGAAATCCATAGAAATGGAATTCCATGGCTTTTCTGGGATAGAAAGCTGCTTAAGGAAACTGTAGGGTTTGTGACAGGGTACCTTGGCATGGGCACAAGCTGTACATGAAAAAACATACTCTTTAATGAATGCTCAAATGCCAGGCCAGGTATATTCTCAGTGGATGAGCTCTAGTGTCTAATTCTGTCTGAAGTGTCCAGATAAGGGATGGTCATGCTTGTAACAGAGTACCTGGAGGTGGAGGTCAGAGGCATTGGGGACATAAATGCAGATGTCCAGATGCAAGAACCCTTCTGGGTTTTTAGACCAATGAGAGTTGGGTAAGAGGGTACTGGACAAGTGGATAGAGGCAGTGGAATCAGAAGAGAGTGCTGAAAGGATGTCACAATGGAGGATTTCAAGGTCAAAGAGAGATGTGAACTGAAAGACTGGAAACATTAAGGAGGAAGCCCAGAGGAACACAGTGAGTTGCTCCTGCATGAACACATAATGGAAGTTGTGCAGATTGATGTGGGCATAGTCACTATTTCCCTCTTTGGGATAGATGTCCCAATATCTAGTCAAAGCATCAGGTTTAGCATCTAAATGACCAGGGTAAAAATGGATGATTAGATAAAACTGGAAGAGGAATTCTGACCACTGGGCTTGCCAGCAGGTCAGAAGTTTAGATGTAGCAAAGTATTCCAGGTTCTTGTGATCAGTGATAATGTTTACCAGAATATCAGAATCTTTGAGATAATGACACCAAGTTTTGAATACTGTCATATTCTGGACCTCCAACCCAATTCCAACCCCATTCTGACCTAACTTACAATTGGTCTTTGCACCTAGTAAGCTACTCTAGCCCTCTGACTCCCCTCCAGGCAACTCTGGCCTTCTGTCACCATTCCAGTCTTTCCCAGCTACACACATATGCTTCCTGCCCCTCAGCATTATATGCTTACCTGGGCTTCTGCTCCCACTCTGCCATTCCATTCCTAGTCTATCTCTGCTCCAGTTAAGTACTACTCTAGTTTCCCTTTGTCATCTCCAGAACATTCTGCTATAACTCCATTACCATTACCAGTCTCAGTTACTGTTACCATTATTGTCACTATTCCTGTTCTGTTCCTGTTCCTTGCTTCCCCCTGTTTCATCCTGCCACCCTTCAGTTTCAGTCTGACATGATTGGACATTGTCTTCCCTGACATCTCCATTTGTTTCTTAGATATTTAGACATCTGCTTCACTTCTGAGTTTGCACTTGTTTTACTTCATTACACTCCTAGATAGTTTTGTATCTTGTACCTCAGTATGAATATCAACAAAAACAACAAACACCCCCTTGTCTTTGTCCTCACTCTGCTCAAGCCCTTGGGCTCACTCTGAACTTCTGGGTTACTTCAGAATATCTCTGAGGCCAAGCAATATCCTTGAAGGAGTCACAAGGTCTCACCCCCATAACTAGGCTTGATGCTCCTTGTCCTGCCTGTCCCTCCTATTAAGCCTGAGACAGCCTTCTTACCCACCTCTGACATTTATGTAAATCAGGACACCAGGAAGTGCAAGGGCACACCACATAAGGTGAAGCTGAGTCCTGTTTGATCATTGAAACCCTTCCTAGATTCCCCCAGAATCCTCTGGAATTCTGACCTTTCTGCAGCATCAAGGGTTTCATTTAGAAAGGAACTGGTTAAAAGTATACCTGTCCTGGTATAGGTTTTAACAGTCTCTTTTATTGGGATGAAAGTTTTAACAAACACAGTAAAAATGGCAAGAAGCTCCTTATCATGGATATTATAGTTAAGTTCTGGCATGGTAAGAGTATGTGAATAAAAAGTGACAGGGCAGACCTTATTGTCTGAACACTGGATTAAAAGGATTCTGGCAATAGTATAGTCTGAAGCATTAGTTTCAATGATAAGAGGAGCATTGGGAACCCAATGGATCAGAATAGGGGCAGAAGTAAAACATCCTTGAGGCACTGGAAAGCAGTGCAAAAAGAAGCATCAAAATCCCAATGAGCTGATTTGTGGGTAAGATAAGTTAGGGAAATAATGATATTGGAGTAGCCCCAAATGAAGCAGTGGTAGAAATTAGCAAAATCAAGGAAAAACTGGATGTTGCGAAATTTGCAAGGCTCAGGCCAATCCAGAATAGATTGAACCTTTTCAGAGGACATAGTAAGCTCTAAAGAGAAGAGCTGATATCCAGGATACTTAGTCAAATTGGTATGGAATTCACATTTCTCACATTTGGCAAAGAGGCTATGTTTCTGAAGGTGGCAGAGGACTTCATGGACATGCCCAGTATAAGATGTCCAGTCAGTGGAGAAAATTAGGATATTATTCAAATAAACAATTACAGAAACATCAAGAAGATTGGCAAAAATAGAATTAATGAACTGCTGGAAAGCCATAGGGGCATTGGTGAGCCTGAATGACATGATGAGCCACTCATATGAGCCATAGCATGTATGGAAGAAGGTTTTCCACTTGTTGCCCTTAGCAATGCAGACTAAATGATATGCATGCCAAAGGTTGAGCTTGGTATAGATGGTTGTGCAGCTCAAAGTGTCAAGGAGATCAGAGATGTGCAGAAGGGAATAGTGGTCTTTTTTCATGATCTTGTTGAGTTCTTGAAAATCTACATATAATTGGAGGGATCAGTCCTTCTTCTGGATGAAGAGGACAGGGGCAGCATAAGTAAATGAGGAGGGATGGATAAATCCCATAGAGAGGTATTCATCTAGGAAGGTTCTGAGCACTTCAAGCTCAGAAGGCAAAAGGAAGTAGGTGGTGCTGATAGACAAAAAGATGCCTTCTTCCAATTTGATCTTTAAGTCAAACTTGTAATGGGGAGCAAGGGTGGAAGCCTTGCTTTTGCTAAACACATTAGTGAAGTTGTGGTATTTCTGGGGAACATCAGAAAGATCAGCTGGAGGAGGGGCAATGGAAGCAGAATGGAGATGACTCTCCAGAAGCCAGAGTTGTAGATAGAATGGAACTGAGCCATCAAGGCTACAGGGATGTGTGAATGCTAATGAGCTGAGTAGCTCAATCAACAGAGGTCTGGTGTCAGGGAAACAAAGTAAATCAGATTCAGAGTCAGCATGGGTTGAAGAGACCAGAAGCTGTGGAGGTAAGCTCAGGGGTATTGGCATGTTTGATTCAGATGATTAGAATGAGATATGACTTGATATCCAGTCAATCAATGAATTGTGGTGGGCAAGCCAGTTGTGTCCTAGAACAAGAGAACTAGATCCATTCAACAGAGTGACATAAAATGTCATCAGAGTAATATTACCAGTTTCAAAACAAATAGAAAGGTCAATGGCATTTATAATCATAGAATTGGAAGAACCATCAAAAAGTTGGAGCTGCAATGGAGGAATGGAATAAATTGGAAGATTGTAGATACTGACTTACTTGGTGTCTATGAAGCAATCTGAAAAACCAGAGTTAATCAGGGTGAAAAACAGAGGAATTTCATAAGAAACAAGGGTGACAAGAGGCATAAGTGAAGCATTATCTAAAAGAATAGGTGCATTAAGTCTAACCTCCAGTAAAGCACAGGAAGGATTAATGCAATCTCCAGCCCATGTGGAGTCACAGAGGCTGTGGACTTTTTTTACCTCTAAGGCAGAGGCCTCTGGTTTGATTTCCAGAGTGGAGGTCTTTGCAGTGCAAGCTTTGGCTACCTTGGAGGAAGACTTGGGGCAGTCCTTTGCCATGTGCCCAGTGATACTGCAGAACAAGCAGAGGTGGTTCTCAAGTTGATGCTTATGTTCTTTGACAGTAAGCTTACCATCCTTGCCAAGCTTGGAAAATAAGTCTTGCTTCTAAGGAACAGACAACTTAGAAAAGCCAGAGAAACTAGCTAACTTGTTCTTCAGCTCCTTAGATCCAGAGGTCAAAATGGAAGGTGTGGAGGGTTTGTCAGATGATTTGGATAGGTAAGACAACTTTTCTTGTGAGCTGATTTTGGATTTACACTTCCAGTAATGAGTGTTAATGGTCTGAGTGAGCTGGTGCAGCTCAATAAGGGTCAGGGGCTTGCCAATATGGAAAAGGTCATCTTTGATGTGGTCTGGAAGACTGTTATAGAAGTAGTGGCAGAGGGCACCTTCTTCATAACTCTGGACTTGAAGTGCAATTCTGTTAAACTTGACTACATATTTGTTGATTCATTGATCATCCTTCATAGTCACCTGGTTTAGCTGGTGCTCTGCATTTCCAACCAGGTTGTGGGGTCTGAAGTTAGTCCAGAGTTCCTGCATGAACTTCTTATAATTGTCTATTCACAAGAGACAGAGGTCAGGATCTTCAGTAAGAAAAAGATCAGATTTGAACCATTCCAATGCCATGCCCTTAAGGTAGGACTGGGCATAAGTAACCTTGGCTCAGTCATTGGCAAAGGCTTTGGGATGATCCTGGAAGTTTAACTTGCATTGAACCAGGAAAATGCAGAGCTTCTGGAGGTTAGTTCCATTGAACTGGTCCAGTTTATGTACTTTAGTATGCTGTGAGGTTTCAGGGGTATGACAGGAGGAGTGAGCTAACCCACAAATGGTGCTAGCAAGATTGGTGATAGTATCATGATGAATAGGAATAGATTCCAGGTCTGGAAAAGGTTTGGGGTTATTCTTCAGAATATCAGAATACTCATCAGAGGGGTTATCTTCAGGGTCATCTGGTATCCCTGGATGGGCACCACAGTTGTCAGGGATATGGGGAGGTTAGAGAACCTTGGAACCATCAGGGGCTTTATCAACTGGAGCAATAGATATGGAAAAGTGAGAAGGGGCAGAAGCCTGTGATGCTAAGCCTGGGGCACAGCAGGCAGAGAAACTCTTGAACTGATCAAGGACAGCATGAGAGCAAGCTCTAGTTACATAAATAGACATGATAGCAGTACCAGCACAAGCAGGAGTTCAAATATACTGTTAAAAACTGCAATATACTCTGAGGATACTCTGGATAACTCCAGAGTGGATGGAGCTTGGCTTCACCTTATGCAGTATGCCCTTATGCTAGTACCAGGTGCCTCAATTTACAGAGGGGTCAGAAATTGTCAGAGGTCCAGGATAAGCCATAGGGCTTTTCCACCAAGAGGTATAATATCAAGTTGTAAGGTAAGTTGTGAGACTTAGTGTAGGATACAACATCAGGTCATGGAGCAAGAGGGGGTCAAGGAGGATTGTAACATTGTGTTGTGGACAATATTTGAACTGAGGTACAGGATACAGAGCTACAGTACTTATACTTCAGAGTGGCAGATTATCTAAGGAGAAAACAGAAATATGAAAGGAGTTGTCTCATAAGTGAAGCAGATGCCAATGCATCCTGGATATGAATGGGGATATCAGGAGAGACAATGCTAAGTAATGTCAAACTGAAACTAAATGATAACAGGAAGAGGTGAGGAAGAAAGGAACAGGAACAGGAAGTGAGAACAGAGGAACTACAGAGTTGTATTGAAATGTTATGGAGTTAATGTAGGTAAAGTTGTAATTGACATTAGATAGAAAGGGACAGAGGTAAAGAGAATCAGGAAATACATAACTTATAGCATGAAAGCAACTAGAGTTGCACCAGAGACATAGTGGAGTTGACCCATTGACATGGGATATGACATGAACTCACTCATAAGGCATTGAAGAAATTAGAAGGCCTTTATCATACCTTATTGGTGGATAAATATTTGCAGGACTTTGAACTACTGCACAGAGATGCTGACATCAGCAATGATCATGCACTGAAACTTATGCACAAACAGGTGCAGTATAGGGTATATTAACAAGCCTGTATGCAAGGGATAAAAGAGAATTACATTCTTTTTGTTGAACAAGTTTAGACTATTGGTCATGCATTCAAACACATGGCCATGAAAAGATCAGCATCTCATTTCCAGCCTCAATATGTTCCCCCTTGTGGTCCTTCTTCCTCTTCCTATCAACAATAATATTCTCTCCCTTGGCCTAACCAACTGAGGTTCACAGCAGTTGGTATATAGCCAGGGCATGGTGCACCAATGGAGATAGATAGGCAGGCAGTAATGCAGGTCAGGACCTGCTATCAGTGTGGGAAACTGGGGCACATGGCAAGAGACTGTCATGGCCAATTTAATCCAGCAGCTCCTTATTTATCAAACAATTTTAGGAAAGATCCACAATGACCTAATCCTCAAGCTCAATATACCCAAGGTCCTTTATGTGTAACCAGTACATTTTTCAGAGTTCTCACCTTCTGATGAAAATGGATGGAAAACAGTGGAACTGGTTTCTATTGGACTAGTTTACAATATGGCAGACATGTGGTGGTTCTAGGAGATCTCTGCAGTATTATGGGATAGTATGAATAAAGCCCAGGCTTACTTTGAGGACATCTTTGAGACTGAAAGGAAGCAAAAGGAAAGTCAGGGAAAATTTTGAGGGAGTCTGCAAGGCTAGTAGCAGAACTCCCAATATATAAACCAACTTCATTTTCTTCTAAATTCTGTCCTATTACTACAAATTGGAACAAAGTTTCCTTATCTGTGATGGCATCTCATTCAAGTGTGGCCCCAGAGATAGGGTGCTTAATTCTGTCAGAAGAAACTAACAGATATCATTTTGCAATAGAAAGCAAAGAAAGAAAGGATCTAGCCAAGTTATTTAATCAAAAATAAAGAGATGAATTGGAAGTAAATGTAAAGATAGATGAAGAAGTAAGGGGAAGAAACAGACTCAAGATGAAATCTTGCAGTCTAACCTTTGCAATTGTGGATTCAGAAGTATTAGTAACCTTCATTGATTAGAAATTTATTTGGAAACATGGGTTATATGTGTCATATTCTATACCTCTAACCCAATTCTGACCCCATTCCAACCCAGCTTATAACTGGTTCTTATACCCAGTAAGCTATTCTAGCCCTTTGACTCCCCTCCAGGCAACTCTGGCCCTCTGTTACCATTCCAGTCTGCACCAGCTACACATGTATGCTTCCTGCACCTCCATTGGTATATACTCCCCTGGCCCTCCACTCTCACTCTGCCCTATTTTATTTTCAGTCTATTTCTATTCCAGTGTTATAAAGTGGTGATGTACTCTGGGGGTACTCCAGAGAATTCTGGAGTGAACAGGGCTTGGCTTCACCTTATATGATGCACTCTTATGCTAGTACTGGGTATCCTGATTTACAGAGGGGTCAGAAACTATTGGAGGTTCAGAATAGGCCATAGAGCTTTTCCCAACAAGAGGTATGATGTCAAGTTGTGGAGTAAGTTGTGAGACTTAGGGTAGGGCACAATGTCAAGTTGTGAGGCAGGAGGGGTCTGAGGGAATTGTAATGTCATGTTATAATTGATATTCAAACTCCAGTACAAGATATAGAATTTTAGTACTTATACCTCAGGGTGGCAAATTATTTAAGAAGGGAATGGAGATGTGAAAGGAGTTGTCTCATAAGTGAAGCAGGTGCCATTGCATCCTGGATACAAATGGAGATGTCAGAGGAGACAATGTTGAATAATGTCAAACTGAAACTAAATGATGATAGAGAGAAGTACAGCACAAAGAAACAGGAACAGAAAGTGAGGTTGGAGGAACTATGGAGTTGTATTGGAATGGTATGGAGTTAGCATAAGTACAGTTGGAAACAATTATTAGATAGGAGAAGATGGAGGTAAAGAGAACTAGGAAATATGTAGCTTAAAGCATGAAGGCAACTGGAGTTACATCAAAAACATAGTGGAGTTGGCCTGTTGGCATGGGATGTGACAGTATTTCCCTCTTAAGGCCTGAACCCCTGAAGGCTGTGAAGCATGTGCTCTTGATGAATAAGTGAGCAGAGCAGGCATCAGAGTTTAGCTGGCCAGAAATCCATAAAAGCAAATACCACTCCAGAGACTTTCACACTAGTTCCTCTTATCATGTCTTTATTCACTGACATTCACACCTGGTCTGATGAGTGCCTGGAGAAGCATGTTGAAGATGAAGAGGAGCTTGGTGATGCAAAGTATGCTGAGTGAAAGTAGCAGGGAAAAGTAAGGAGAGAGAAGAAGGCTCAGAAGAAAGCAGAGAAGGCTTGGAAAGTAGTGGCAGTGGTCCAGAAATGGGTGAGTACTAGAAATGTAATCAGGGCCTAGCACTCAAAACTGGCTTAGGTGAAGAAACTTTGCCAAGCCCAGATAGGGTCGAGTAGTGGCAATGGCAAGAGGAGAGCAGAAGAGAGACCAGGGTGCTGGAGGTGCAATGACTGGACACTGGAGTGCCAGGTGGGCCCAGGCAAGTTGACATCATATCTTGCCTGTATAGAGGCAAAGGTGAGGTGTAACCACCCTGGCCAGAAGAAACTGGAGAGAAAGCAGAGATGGAAGGTGGGAAAGAAAGGGGTGCCCAATAGCAGGGCAGACTTAGAGGAGACAGAGAAGGGTCTTTAGCAGGTGGCTGAGGGCTATCACCTAATGAAGGCATTGATAAGGGAGGTGGGTAAAAAGATATGGTGGGAGGCAAAATGCAAGAACTGGCTGCTATGGTGGCTGGTTAATGCATTGGGAAAGGCATGGGTGGAGAAGACCAGAGAAGCCAGGAGTTCAGGGAGCAAGGACAGGGAGATTGACAAGGTGGCAGTGGAGCTGTCAGAACTTTGAGTGAAGGTTGGCAAAATTTCAGTGGTAGATAAGGAGATCAAAAAGGCAATCTTAGAGTAGATAGAGGATCTTGTGACTAGATCACTAGATTCACTACTTAGTTGGTTAATCATAAGATGGCCCAGATTTGTCCAGGTAACAAAGATGAAACTCCTCAACAATCTCTGAAGTGTGACCTAATTCAGTGGCAAGAAGCCACAAGGTCTCCTCATCAGTATCCTTATAACCTAACCACTTAACCAAATACAGTAATTTGCAGTTCCTTTGCCTACAATCTATCTTTGAGTCTAGGATTTTGGAGATCTCAAACTCTGGTTTACTGTTGATCTTGACTGGTGATGCAGGTGGTTGCACACAATTTGGGATCATGTTAGGGACAGAGGGTTCAAGTTGAGAAACATGAAAGACCAGGTGAACAGACTTCATGTTCTCTGGAAAACAGAGTGTGAAGGACAGTAAGCCTGCCTGAGTAATAATGGAATAAGGACCTAAGTTCTTTTCAGCAAGTTTCTTGGATGGCCATGTAGTCCTGAAGTACTTAGCCTTGACAAATACCTGGTTATCTACTTTAAAGTCTGGTGCCAGAGATTGTCAGGCATCTGCAGGTCCTTGGTATCTGACTTGGGCAGCAGCTATTTCTTCATAAAGGAAGGCATGGAGAGAGTTGAGGTCAATGGCATATTTGTGAGCTTGGATAGAGATAAGAATATGTTCTGGGTGAATGAAGATGTTCAGATGGTAACCCTTGTTAGCAAAGAAAGGGGAAACACCTGTGGTAGCATAGAGGCATTGTTATAAGCAAACTCTGTGAGGGGCAGGAGTTTGAACCAGTTGTCCTGCTGATAGTTGCAATAAACACATAGATACTGCTCCAGGGTTTGGTTCATTCACTTGGTTTGACTATCACTCTCTGGAACATACCTGGAGGTCATTATGATATCAGTGTTGATGTTGCAGCGATGCATTCTAACCCTAATCAAGGGCTTACTGATGGCGGTTTTGATGAGATAAAAGCAGGAGTAATGATATAGAAAGAAGCCCTAGTGAGTCCACTTGATCTAAGGATACAAATGCTCAAGACTGGGGCTTGAGACATGCTAAGGCTACAGTATTTATACAGTACAGAATGGCACATGGACCAAGACCCTGATGGGAGAATTCCCACAGACCCTTAGGCACCATCAAATGGAAGAGAAGCATCTGTGAGAATAGCCAATTGGCTGAAAGAAACAATGCTTCTAAAATGAAAGAAAGATGGAAATGAAAAGCAGGCTAAAGACATGAGGCTAACCCTATGCCCTGGGTCTAGACCTGTCATGTGACCCGTCACATGCCTAGATAAGATAAAAGATTAGATAACCACATGAAAAGATAAGATAAGATCACATGATCAAAGTTTGAAAAAATGAACTATAACAGAGGTAAAGTGAAGACAGATTTTGAGGGCTTGACCCAGGGAATGGAAGAAATGGAAAACAAACTCAGAACCTCAATCAGAGGTAATATGGGAGGGAACTCTGTGTTTGGAGAACACATGGAGTAAGAAGAGTTTAGCAAGCTCTGGAAAAACTACCTTGTTGTCTGTAGAAATGAAGACACACTGCTTTGATAGATGATCTACAATAATGAGGATGATGAAGTAACTGGAGAAAGCCAGGAGCTGTTTAATGAAATCCATAGAGATGGAATTCCATGGCTTTTCTGGAATAGGGAGCTGCTTGAGGAAACTATAGGGTTTGTAATGGGATATCTTGGCATGGGCACAAGCTGTAAATGAAAAAACATACTCTTTGATGAATGCTTGAATGCCAGGCCAGGTATACTCTTGGCAAATAAGCTCCAGTATCTAATTCTGACCAAAGTGTCCAGATAAGGGGTGGTTATGCTTGTAGAGAAGGACCCAGAGGTAGAGGTTGGAGATGTTGGGGACATAGATGCAGTTGTCCAGATGCAAGAAACCTTCTGGGTCTCTAAACCAACAAGAGTCAGATGAAAGGGTACCAGAAAAGTGGGTAGAGGCAGTGAAATCAGAAGGGAGTGCCAAGAGTATGTCATAATGAAGGATTTTGATGTCAAAGAGAGATGTGGACCAGAATACTGGGAATGCTAGGAAGGAAGCCCAGAGGAACTTAGTGAGTTGCTCCTGTGTAAACATGAGCCAGAAGTTATGCAGATTGATGAGGGCATAGTCACTATTCCCCTCTCTGAAATAGATGTTCCATTGTCTAGTTAAAGTGTCAGGTTTAGCACCTAAATGATCAGGGCAAAAATGGATGATTAAATTAAACTAAGAGAGAAACTCTGACCACCAGGCTTGCTGGCAGGTCAGAAGCTTAGATGTAGTGAAATATTCCAGGTTCTTGTGATCAGTGATGACATCCACCAGAGAACTGGAACCTTTGAGGTAATAATGCCAGGTCTTGAACACAGTGAAAATAGCAAGAAGCTCCTTATCATGTGTTACAGTTGGTTTTGAATGTTGTGCAAAGAGATGATATAACCCTAGTCTAGGACTTGGATCAGTGTCGATATGGATGAGAATGAAGCAAAAGAATATATGAGTGAACACTGTACTAGATGTTACAAGTGCTTAAGACTGGGGCTTGAGACATGCTAAGGCTATAGTATTTATATAGTAGAGAAAGGTGCATGGACCAAGACCCTGATGGGAGTATTCCCACAGACCCTGAGGCACCATCAAATAGAAGAGAAGCACTCATGAGAATAGCCAATGGCTGAAGAGAATGAGGCTTCTGAAATGAAAGACTAACAGAAATAAAAACAAAGCTGAAGGCATGAGGCTAACCCTATACCCTGGGTCTAGACTTGTCATGTGACCTGTCACATGCCTAGACAAGATAAAAGATTAGATAACCACATGGAAAGATAAGATAAGATCATGTGATCAAAAATTGAAAAATGCGGACTATAATATCATGGGTGTTATAGTTGAGTTCTGGTGCAGTAAGCATATGTGAATAGAAAGTGACAGGGCAGACCTCATTGTCCAGGCACCAGAGTAAGAGGATTCTGGTGATCATGTAGTCTGAGGCATCAGTTTCAATGATAAGAGGAGCATCAGGGATCCAATGGGTCAGAATAGGAGCAGAAGTAAAAGCAGCCTTGAGGCACTGGAAAGCAGTGTGACAAGAAGTGTCAAAATTCCAACAAGCAGACTTGTGGATGAGGCAAGTCAGGGGAATGATGATGTCAGAGTAGCCCTGGATAAAGCAGTGGTAGAAATTAGTGAAACTGAGGAAAGACTGAATATCTCAAACTTTGTGAGGCTTGGATCAATCCAGGATGGATTGAATCTTTTCAGGGGACATCATGAGCCCAGAAGGGGAGAGTTGGTACTCAATATACTCAGTGGAATCAGTATGGAATTTGCATTTCCCAGGTTTGGCAAAGAGGCTGTGTTTCCAGAGGTGGCAGAGGACTTCTTAGACATGCTTGGTATGATGTATCTGGTCAGCAGAGAAAATGAGAATATCATCCAAATAAATGATCACCAAAACATCAAAAAGATTGGCAAAGATAGAATTGATAAACCACTGGAAAGCTGCAGGGGCATTGGTGAGCCCAAATGGCATGAAAAGCCACTTATATGAGCCATAGTGCATATGGAAGGAGGTTTTTCACTTGTCATCCTCAGCAATGCAAACTAAATGGTAAGCATGTCTAAAGTCTAGTTTGGTATAGATAGTTGTGTGACTTGGAGCATCAAGAAGATTGGAGATGCACAAAAACGGGTAGTGGTCTTTCTTTGTGATCTTGTTGAGTCCTCAGAAATCTACACACAACTGGATGGATCTGTCCTTTTTCCAGACAAAGAGGACAGGGGCAGTGTGAGTGAATGTGGAGGGTTGGATGAAACCAGTAGCTAGATGTTTGTCTAGGAAAGTCCTGAGTGCTTCAAGCTCAGAGGGTAACAGAGAATAGGTGGTGCTGACAGGCAGTGAGATGCCTTTTTCCAGATCAATCTTCAGGTCAAACTTGCAGTGAGGGGCAAGAGTAGATGCCTTGCTTTTGCTAAACACATCAGCAAAGTCATGGTATTCCTGAGGAACACTGGAAAGGTTGCCTGGAGGAGGGGCAATGAAAGTGGAATGGAGATGACTCTCTGGGAGTCAGAACTGCAGGTAGAAAGGGACTAAGCCATTAAGGCTACAGGCACATGTGAATGCTAATGAGCTAAGTAGCTTAATCAACAGAGGTTTGGGGTCAGGGAAACACAGTGAATTGGGTTCAGAGTCAGCTTGGGTCAGAGAAACTGGAGGCTGTGGAGGGGAGCTCAGGGGTGTTGGCATATTTGATTCAGATAATTGGAACAAGATATGACTTGATATCCAGTCAATCAATGGATTGTGGCAGGCAAGCCAGTTGTGTCCTAGAACAAGAGAACTAGATCCATCTAATAAAGTGACATAGAATGTCATTGGAGTGATATCACTGGTTTTAAAACAAACAGAAAGATCAATGGCATTCATAATTATAGAATTGGAAGAGCCATCAAAAAGTCAGAGCTGCAATGGAGGAATGGAATAAGTCAGAAGATTGTAAGTACTGACTAACTTGGTGTCTATGAAGCAATCTGAAGAACAAGAGTCAATCAGAGCAGAAAACAGAGGAGTTTCATGTAAAACAAGGGTAACAAGAGGCATAAGGGAAGCATTATCTAAAAGAATGGATGTGTTAAGTCTAACCTCCAGTAAAGCACAGGAAGGATTAATGCAATCTCCAGCCCATGCAGAGTCATGGAGGCTGTGGACTATTTTTTTGCCTCTGAGACAGAGGCCTCCAGTTTGGTTTCCAGAGTGGAGGTTTTGGCAGCATGAGCTTTGGCTGCCTTAAAGAAAGACTTGGGGCAGTCCTTTGCTATATGCCCTGTGATATCACAGAACAAACAGAGGTAATTCTCCAGTCAACACTT
This sequence comes from Pulveroboletus cf. rosaemariae, assembly GCA_038089275.1. Lineage (NCBI taxonomy): Eukaryota > Fungi > Basidiomycota > Agaricomycetes > Boletales > Boletaceae > Pulveroboletus > Pulveroboletus cf. rosaemariae. The sequence continues at coordinate 38,010 of JBBPKN010000403.1, forward strand.
GCATTCTTTGGTAGTGAGCTTACTGTCCTTACCAAGCTTGAATGATAAGTCCTGTTTCTGGGGAATGAATGACTTGGAGAAGCTGGAGAAAGTAGCTGACTTGTTTCTTGATTCATTAGAGCCAGAGGTCGAAGTGGAGGATAAAGTGGGTTTATCAGATGATTTGGATAGGTGAGATGACTTCTCTTGTTGGCTGATTTTGGATTTGCACTCCCAGTAATGAGCATCAATGGTCTAAGCCAGCTGGTGCAGCTCAATAAGTGTTGGCAGCTTGCCAACACAGGAAAGGTCATCTTTGATGCAGTCTGGAGGACCATTATAGAAATAGTGGTGGAGGGCACCTTATCTATAACCCTGGACTTGAGATGCAATTCTGTTAAACTCAACTACATATTTGTTGATTCATTAACCATCCTTTATAGTCAACTGGTCTAGCTGGTGCTCTGCATCTCTGACTGGGTCATGGGGTCCAAAGTTGGTCTGGAGTTCCTAAACAAACTCCTTATAATTGTTCATCCACAAGGGGCAGAAGTCAGGGTCTTCAGTAAGGAGGAGGTCAGGCTCAAACCATTCCAATGCCATGCCCTTAAGGTAGAACTAAGCATAAGTGACCTTGGCTTGGTCATTGGCAAAGGCTTTGGGACAATCCTGAAAGTTTAATTTGCATTGCATCAGAAAAATGCAGAGCTTCTGGAGATCAGTTCCATTGAACTGGTGTGGTTCACATATTTTAGTATGCTGCAATGTTTCAGGGGTACAATGGGAAGAGTGAGCTAATCCACAAATGGCACTAGCAAGATCAGTGATAATATCATGGTGAATGGGAATAGGTTCCAGGTCTGGAAAAGGATCAGGGTCATCCTTTGGAATATTGGAATACCCATTAGAGGGGTCATCTCTGGGTACATCTGGTACTCCTGGCTGGGCACCATGGTTGTCAGGGGTGTGGGGAGGTTGAGGAACCTTGGAACCATCAGGGGCTTCATCAACTGGAGCACTAGGTATGAATGAGTAGAAGGGAGCAGGAGCCTGTGAGGCTGAGCCTGGGGCATGGCAGGCAGAGGAACTCTTGAACTGATCTAGGACAGTGCAAGAGTGAGCTCTGGTTACATAGATAGACATGATAGCAGTACCAGCACAAGCAGAAGTTTGAATACACTGTTATAAAGTAGCAATGTACTCTGGGAATACTCCAGAGAATTCTGGAGTGAACAGGGCTTGGCTTCATCTTATGTGGTGTGCCCTTATGCTAGTACTGGATACTCGGATTTACAAAGGGGTTGGAAACTATTGGAGGTTCAGGATAGGCTATAGGGCTTTTCCCAACAAGAGGTATGACATCAAGTCATGGAGTAAGTTATGAAACTTAGGGTAGGGTACAACATCAAGTCATGAGGCAAAAGGGGTCTGAGGGGATTTTAATGTTGTGTTATGGTTGATATTCAAACTCCAGTACAAGATATAGAATTTTAGTACTTATATCTCAGGGAGGCAGATTATTTAAGAAGGGAATGGAGATGTGAAAGGAGTTGTCTTATAAGTGAAGCAGGTGCCATTGCATCCTGGATATGAATGAAGATGTTAGAGGAGACAATGTTGAATAATGTCAAACTGAAACTAAATGATGACAGAGAGAAGTACAGCACAAAGAAACAGGAACAGAAAGTGAGGTCAGAGGAACTACAGAGTTGTATTGAAATGGTACAGAGTTAGCATAGGTATAGTTGAAAACAATTATTAGATAGGAGAAGATGGAGGTAAAGGGAACTAGAAAATATGCAGCTTAAAGCATGAAGGTAACTGGAGTTGCACCAGAGACATAGTGGAGTTGGCCCATTGGCACAGGATGTGACATCCAGTTAAGTACTACCTTAGTTCCATTTCATCATCTCTGAACCATCCTGGTATAATTCCATTACTGTTCCTGCTCTCAGTTACCATTACCATCATTGTTACTATTTCTGTTCTGTTTCTGTTCCTTGCTTCCCCTTATTTCATCCTGTCACCCTTTAGTTTCAGTCTAACATGATTGAACATTGTCTTCCCTGATATCTCCATTCATTTATTAGATATTTAGACATCTGCTTCACTTCTAAGTTTGCACTTGTCTCACTTCACTACACTCCTAGATAGTTCTGCCTCTCTAAGGTATAAGTACTGTAGTTTGTATCTTGTACCTCAGTATGAATATCAACATAAATACTCCCTTGTCTTCATTTTCACTCTGCTTGAGCCCTTGGGCTTACTCTGACCCTCTGAGTTACTTTAGAGAACCTCCAGGACCAAGTGATATCCTTGAAGGAGTCATAAGGTCCCACCTCCATGACTAGGCTTGACTCTCCTCATCCTGCCTGTCCCTTCTATTGAGCACTAAAACAATCCTCTTCTCCATCTGTGACATTTATGTAAATCAGAATACTGGAAAGTGCAAGGGCACACCACATAAGGTGAAGCCAAGTCCTGTTTGATCAACAAAACCCTTCCTAGATCCCTCTGAAGCCCTCCAGAGTTATGACCTTCCTTTAGCATCAAGGGTTTCATTCAGAAAGGAACTGGTTTTAACAATATGAGAAGAACTTACCTAAACTGTTAACAGTATACAACACCAATGAAACCAAAGATAATATAGGAAAGATAGCTCACTATGTGATTATTTATATAGCAATCAAAGCCAAGAATGGAACATGGCATAGAGAACAAATCAATGCCTATATTTCCAGTTTAGAAACTCTGGACTTACTAATAGGATATGACTGGTTCAAGTGTCATAATCCTGTAATAGATTGGCAGAAGAAGACAATATATTTTCTCCAATGTTCAGAAGATTGTGACTCATTTCTTATCAAGAAGAGTAACAGAAGAAGAAAGTTCACAATTAAAAAAGCAGTTATCAAAAGAACTTTGGGAATTTTTACCATTTTTTTCCCAGCATGAATCAGAATGCATGCCAACAAGAAAACAATGGGATCATGCAGTGGAATTGAAGGATAACTTTGTTCTGAAGAAGGATTGTATCATTTCTTTGTCAAATGAAGAAATGAAAGAAGTCAGGGAATTCATTGATAAAGAAATGAAGAAGGGGTATATTTGATCCTCAAACATTACCTCAAACATCATCAGTTTTCTTTATCAGCAAGAAAGATGGTGGGAAAAGAATGGTAATCAATTACAGATATCTGAACAAGTATATCATAAAAAACAATTATCCTTTGCCATTGATTTCCATGCTAATTGACAGACTTAATGGTGCAGACATGCTTACCACATTAGATTTGCACTGGGGATACAATAACATCAGGATGAAAGAAGATGATGAGTGGAAAGGGGCTTTCACAACCCCCATTAGAGCATTTGAACCACTAGTAATGTACTTTGGCATGTGCAACTCACCAAGTACTTTCCAGGCTATGGTTAATGAAAATTTCCACAATATGTGGGAACATGTTGTCATATATATTGATGACATCATGATCTTTACAAAAGATAAGAATTAAACTCAATATCTTGAAATTGTTGCTGAAGTATTAGGTTATCTTCATGACCATAATCTTTTCCTTAAATCATCAAAGTGTCATTTCACTCAAGAACAAGTGGATTACTTGGGCATGGTTGTATCTAAAAAGAGGGTACAGATGCAGCTCAACAAGACTAGTGCCATTTGAAATTGGTCTATTTCAAAAATGGTCAAGCAAGTACAAGCATTTCTTGGCCTAGCAAATTATTATTGAAGATTTGTACCAAACTTTGCTGATATTGCTCACTCCCTCAATTCTTTAACAAAGAAAGATGTCAAGTTTGAATGAATGTCTGCTTGTATGGCAGCCTTCCATAGACTTAAAGACATTCTTGCCTTTGAACCACTCCTTTGTTATTCTGACTTCTCCAAACCAGTTTGACTTGAAATAGACACATCAGATGTCACCATTGGTGCTGTTTTGTCCTATCAACAAGAAGATGATCTCTGGCAACCTGCTATGTATATTTCCCATTCTTTAAACACTGCAAAATTAAACTATTCTATTTACAACAAAAAATTACTTGCAGTCATCCATGCATTACATGATTGGTGGCATTATCTTATTGGCAGGGATTCATTTAAAATCTGAACAGATTATAAAAACTTGAAATACTGGAAACATTCTTAGGATCTATCTTCTTATCAAGCACATTGGCAGGCAATGCTTGCCAAATTTAATTTCAAAATGGTTTAAAAATCAGGATCTACCAATGAATGAGCAGATGCTCTTTCTCATTGTCAAGATTATTTTGATGACAAACTGGAACCAAATAAACAAATAATTATGCTTTCTTCTTCTATTTTTCAATGTGCTGTTTTCTTTTCATCTTCTTTCTTTACCCAAGTCCAATAAGCATTAGTGAATCTTCATTTATTTCTCCACTGATATTATAGTACAGAAAACAAAGTTTATTTAAATCAAAACAAACAAATCTTTATACCAGCATTACTTTACATTCAAGCTTTGAATTTATTTCATTCCTCTTTATTAGATGGTTATTCAGGACAAGACTTCACCAGACATTTAATATTTAGGTTTTATTATTGGCCTGATCTCCATAAAGATGTTGCCTCTTTTATTTCACATTGCTCTTCTTATTCAACATTCAAGGGATCAGAAGCCATTATTCCAGTTTATCCTTTTTCTACTGCCTCAGCACCATGGGAAGATATATCCATGGATTTCATTACTGGTTTACTGGTTTCTGAAGGTTTTGATGCTATAATGGTAGT
>JBBPKN010000404.1:0-42752 GCA_038089275.1 Pulveroboletus cf. rosaemariae
TCTAGTGCAGTGTGAATTAAATTTCCAGGATTGTCCCAAAGCCTTTGCCAATGACCAAGCCAAGGTCACTTATGCTCAGTCCTACCTTAAGGGCATGGCATTGGAATGGTTTGAGCCTGACCTCCTCCTTACCAAAGACCCTGACTTCTGCCCCTTGTGGATGGACAATTATAAGGAGTTCATTCAGGAACTCCAGACCAACTTCGGACTCCATGATCTGGTCGGAGATGCAGAGCACCAGCTAGATCAGTTGACTATGAAGGATGGTCAATGAATCAACAAATATGTAGTTGAGTTTAACAGAATTGCATCCCAAGTCTGGGGTTATGGAGAAGGTGCCCTCTGCCACTATTTCTATAATGGTCTGCCAGACCACATCAAAGATGACCTTTCCCATGTTGGCAAGCCGCTGACACTCATTGAGCTACACCAGCTGGCACAGACCATTGATGCTCACTACTGGGAGTGCAAATCTGAACTTAGCCAACAAAGAAAGTTGTCTCACCTGTCCAAGTCCTCTGATAAACCTGCTGTATTCTCTGCTTCGACCTCTGGTCCTAATGAATCAAGGAACAAGTTGGTTAATAACCCCAGCTCCTCCAAGTTTTCTGTTCCCCAGAAACAGGACTTATCATCCAAGCTTGGTAAGGACAGTAAGCTTACTATCAAAGAACACAAGCATTGACTAGAGAATCACCTCTGTTTGTTCTGTGGAATCATGGGGCATATAGCAAAGGACTGCCCCAAGTCTTTCTCCAAGGTGGCCAAAGCTCATGTTGCCAAAACCTCTGCTCTGGAAACCAAACCAGAGGCCTTCATCTCAGAGGCAAAAAAATAGTCTGCAGCCTTCAAGACTTTGCACAGGCTAGAGGTTGTGTTAATCCTTCCCATGCTTTACTGGAGGTTAAACTTAACGCATCTGTTCTATTGAATAATACTTCACTTATGCCTCTTGTCACCCTTGTTTCACATGAGATTCCTCCATTTTCCACCCTAATTGACTCTGGTTCTTCAGATTGCTTTATAGACACCAAGTTAGTTAGTACTTACAATCTTCTGACTCATTCCATTCCTCCATTGCAGCTCCGACTATTTGATGGCTCTTCCAATTCTATGATTATAAATGCCATTGATCTTTCCATTTGTTTTGACACTGGTGATATCACTCTGATGACATTCTATGTTACTCTGTTGAATGGATCTAGTTCTTTTGTTCTAGAACACAACTGGCTTGCCTGCTTCAATCTGTTGATTGACTGGGTATCAAGTCATATCTCATTCTGATTATCTAAACCAAACATGTCAATACCTCTGAGCTCACCTCTGCAGCCTCTGGTTTCTCCGACCCAAGCTGACTCCAAATCCAATTCACTGTGTTCCCATAACCCCAAACCTCTGTTGATTGAGCTACTCAGCTCATTAGTGTTCACATGTACCTGTAGCCTTGATGGCTCAGTCCTGTTCTATCTGCAGCTCTGACCCCTGGAAAGTCATCTCTGTTCCACTTCCATTGCTTCTCCTCCAGCTGACCTTTCCAGCATTCCTCAGGAATACCATAACTTTGCCAATGTATTTAGCAAAAGCAAGGCATCTACTCTTACCCCTTACTGCAAATTTGACCTGATGATTGAGCTGGAAGAAGGCACCTCACTGCCTGTCAGCACCACCTATTCTCTATCACCCTCTGAGCTTGAAGCACTCAGGACTTTTCTAGATGAACATCTTGCTACCAGTTTCATCCAACCCTCCACATTCACTCATGCTGCTCCTGTCCTCTTTGTCTGGAAGAAGGATAGATCCCTCCGGTTGTGTGTAGATTTCTGAGGCCTCAACAAGATCACAAAGAAAGACCACTACCCCCTTCCATGCATCTCCAATCTCCTTGATGCTCTAAGCTGTGCAACTGTCTATAGCAAACTTGACCTTAGGCATGCTTACCATTTAGTTTGTATTGCTAAGGGTGATGAGTGGAAGACCTCTTTCCATATGCGCTATGGCTCCTACAAGTGGCTTGTCATGCCATTTGGGCTCACCAATGCCCCTGTGGCTTTCCAGCAGTTCATCAATTCTATCTTTGCCAATCTTCTTGATGTTTTGGTAATCATTTACTTGGATAATATCCTAATTTTCTCTGCTGACTGGACATTGCATACCGAGCATGTCTGCAAAGTCCTCCGCCACCTCTGGAAGCACAGCCTCTTTGCCAAACCCAAGAAATGTGAATTCCATACCACTTCCATTGAGTATCTTGGATATCTACTCTCCCCTTTCAGGCTCATGATGTCCCCTGACAAGATTCAATCCATTCTGAATTGGCCTGAGCCTTGCAAGATTAGAGATATCCAGTCCTTCCTCAGTTTCGCTAACTTCTATCACTGCACCAGAACTCAACTATGACACTCATGATAAGAAGCTTCTTGCTATTTTCACTGCATTCAAGACCTGGCATTATTACCTCAAAGGTTCTGGTTCTCCAGTGGATGTCATCACTGATCATAAGAACCTGGAATATTTCACTACATTTAAACTTCTGACCCACCAGCAAGCCTGGTGGTTAGAGTTTCTCTCTTAGTTTAATCTGATCATCTGTTTTCGCCCTAGCCATTTAGGTGCTAAACCTGACACTCTAAATAGATGATGGGACATCTATCCCAGAGCAGGAAATGGTGACTATGCCCTTGTTAATCTGCATAACTTCTGGCCTGTGTTCACACAGGAACAACTCACTGCATCCCTCCAGGCTTCCTTCCTAGCATCTCTGGTCTTCTGGTCTGCATCCCTCTTTGACATCAAAACCCTCCATCATGACATCATCTTGGCACTCCCTTCTGACTCTACTGCCTCTATCCACTGTTCTGGTATTCTCCCATCTGACTCTCATTGATCTAGAGACCCAGGAGGTTTCTTGCATTTGAACAACCACATCTATGTCCCTGATGCTTCTGACCTCCGACTCTGGGTCCTCCGCTACAAGCATGACCACCCCTTATCTGGACACTTTGGTCAGAATTGAACACTGGAGCTCATTCACTGAGAATATACCTGGCCTGGCATTTGAGCATTCATTAAGGAATATGTTTCTTCATGTACAGCTTGTGCCCATGCTAAGGTACCCCATCACAAACCCTATGGCTTCCTTAAGCAGCTCCCCATTCCAGAAAAGCTGTGGAATTCCATCTCTATGGATTTCATTGAACAGCTCCCAGCTTCCTCTGGTCACTCTGCCATCCTTGTTGTGGTAGATTGTCTATCAAAGCAGTGTGTCTTCATTCCTACAGATGACAAGGTGATCTCCCCAGAGCTTGCTAAACTCTTCTTACTCCATGTGTTTTCCAAACATGGAGTTCCCTTCCACATCACCTTCAATTGAGGTTCCAAGTTTGTTTCCCATTTCTTCCATTCTCTGGGTCAAGCCCTCAATATCCATCTCTACTTTACCTCCAGGTATCATCTGGAGGATGATGGTCAAACCAAGCGAATAAACCAAACCCTGGAGCAGTATCTACACGTTTATTGCAACTATCAGCAGGACAACTGGTCCAAACTCCTGCCCCTCATGGAGTTCACTTATAACAATGCCCCTAATGCTACCACAGGTGTTTCCCCTTTCTTTGCAAACAAGGGCTACCATCTGAACATCTCTGTGCATCTGGAATGTGATCTCACCTTCACCCAAGCTTGAAAATACACCATAGACCTCAACTCTCTCCACACCTTCCTTTGTGAAGAAGTAGCTGCCACCCAAGTCAGATACCAAGGATCCGCAGATGCCCAATGATCTCCAGCACCAGACTTTAAAGTAGGTGACCAGGTATTCATCAAGGCTAAGTACTTTAGGACTATGAGGCCTTCCAAGAAACTCGCCGAAAAGAACTTAGGTTCTTATTCCATTATCACTCAGGTGGGCTTGCTGTCCTTCACACTCCATTTCCTGGAGAACATAAAGTCCATTCATCCAGTCTTTTATGTTTCTCAACTTGAACCCTCTGTCCCCAATGTGATTCCAGATCACATGCAATTACCTCCACCCCCAGTCGAGATTGACAGTGAACTGGAGTTTGAGATTTCCAAAATCCTAGACTCAAAGATAGATTATAGGCAAAGGAACTGCAAATTACTATATTTGGTTAAGTGGTTAGGTTATGAGGATACTGATGAGGAGATCTCATGGCTTCTTGCCACTAAATTAGGGCATGCTTCAGAGATTGTTGAGAAGTTTCATCTCTGTTACCTGGACAAATCCAGGCCATCTTATGATTAACCAACTGTAGTAGATCTAGTGATCTAATCACAAGACTCTCTACCTATTCTAAGATCATCTTTTTAATCTTCTTGTCTACCATGGAAATTTCATCAACCTCCGCACACAGTTCCAACAGCTCCACTGCCACCTTATCCACCTCCCCATCCTCACTCCCTGAACTCCTGGCTTCTCCAGTCTCCTCTGCCCATGCCATTCCCAATGCATCAACCAGCTGCTCCAGCAGCTGGTTCTTGCATTTGGCCTCTCACTGTAGCTTCTGGCCCACCTCCCTTATTGATGCCCCCATCAGGTGACAGCCCTCAGTCACCTGCCAAAGATCCTTCTCTGTCTCCTCTGAGTCTGCCCTGCTATTGGGCATTCCTTCCTCTTCCACCTTTCATCTCTGCTTCCTCTCCAGCTTCTCCTGGCCAGGGCATATGTACCTTACCTTTGTCTCTATACAGGCAAGGCATGATGTTGACTTGCCTGGACCCACCTGGCACCCCAGTTCCCAGTCATTGCACCTCCAGCACCCCAGTTCCTCTTTAGCTCTTCTCTTGCCATTGCTGTTACTTGACTCTGCCTTCTGGGCTTGGCAAAGCTCCTCCACCTAAGCCAGTGTTAGAGTGCTAGGTCCAGACCCCATTTCCAATACTCACCTGTTTCCAGACTGCCACCACTGCTTTCCAAGCCTCCTTTACTTTCTTCTGAGTCTCCTCCTCTCTCCTCACTTTTTCCTGCCACTTTTACTTAGCATACTTTGCATCACCAAGCTCCTCTTCATCTTTGACATGCTCCTCTAGGTGCTCATTAGACTAGTTGTGAATGTCAGTGAAGGAAGACATGATAAGGGATACTAGGGTGGAAGTCTCTGGGGTGGTATTTGCTTTTATGGTTTTCTGGCTAGCTAAACCCTGATGTCCACTCTGCTCACTTATTCATCAAGAGCACGTGCTTCACAGCCTTCAGGGGTTCAGGCCTTAAGAGGGGAATACTATTATATCCTGTGCCAATGAGTCAACTTCACTATGTCTCTGATGCAACTCTGGTTGCTTCTATGCTTTAAGCTGCATGTTTCCTAGTTTCCTTTACCTCCATCTTCTCCTATCTAATGATTGATTACAACTTTACCTATACTAACTCTGTACCATTCTGATACAACTCCATTGTTCCTCCAATGAAACACAACTAGAGATGCATTGACTAAATCCTAACACCTAAGCTTGGTGTGTGCTTCTGATCTAATCCTGAGTAGAGCTTTTATGCTAGTAGCTCTAAACTAGGCAAGAGTAGTGAAAAGATAAGAGCCAAGAGGGAACTAGAACTGGAAGGTTCAAGTGTGCAAGACTGGAAAAACCCAGGCTTGAGCCAACCTCCTTATATATTGCTATAGTATGCACACAGACCATGTATGTGGTGCTGGCCCTAAAGTAATGTACAGTAATCCAACCAGTAGCAATAAAGGAGCAGGGACCTAGAAATACATGTGCTGAACATGAGGCATGACATTAAAGTCTAGATTGCTCTAGACTTGTGCCTTGTGACAATGTGATAATGTGAAAAGTGTGAAATAGTAAAGAGGTGAAAGATGTGAAAAGGTGAAGATGTGAAAGGGTCACGTGATGTGACAATGTGAAGAGTTGCAATAGTAAAAAGATAAGTCCAAAAAGAGTAAAAATGAAAAAGTGCATTATAACATCTGACCTCACTTTCTGTTCCTATTCCTTTGTGCCATACTTCTCCCTGTCATCACTTAGTTTCAGTTTGACATTATTTGACATTGTCTCCTTTAACATCTCCATTCGTATCCAGGATGCATTGGCACCTGCTTTGCTTATGAGACAACTCCTTTCATATCTCCATTTCCTTCTTAAATAATCTGTCTCCCTGAGGTATAAGTACTGGAGTTTGGTATCTTGTACTTCAGTTTGAATATCAACCATAATATGACATTACAATTTCCCCCAGACCCCTCCTGCCTCACAACTTGATGTCATACCCTACTCTAAAGTCCCTCAACTTATTTCATGGCTTGATGTCATGCCTCTTGTTGGGAAAAAGCCCCATGGCTGATTCTGGACCTCCAATAGTTCTGACCCCTCCATAAATCAGGGCACTTGGTACTAGCATAAGGGTGCACCACATAAGGTGAAGCCAAGCTCCGTCCACTCCGGAGTTATCTGGAGTATCCCTGGAGTACATTGAAACGTTTATAACAGTGCTGCACTTCTCCCTGTCATCATTTAGTTTCAGTTTGACATTATTCAATGTTGTCTCCTCTGACATCTCCATTCATATTCAGGATGCATTGGCACCTGCTTCACTTATGAGACAACTCCTTTTATATCTCTGTTCCCTCCTTAGATAATCTACCTCCCTAAGGTATAAGTACTGAAGCTCTGTATCTTGTATTTTAGTTTGAATATCAACCATAACATAACATTATGATCCCCTCAGACCCCTTCTGCCTCACAACTTGACATCATACTCTACCCTAAGTCCCTCAACTTACTCCATGACTTGATGTTGTACCTCTTGTTGGGAAAAGCCCTATGGCCTATTCCGAACCTCTGATAGTCTCTGACCACTCCATAAATCAGGGCATTCAGTACCAGCATAAGGGTACACCATATAAGGTGAAGCCAAGCCCTGTCCACTCCAGAGTTATTCAGAGTACCCCCAGAGTACATCACAATGTCTATAACACTCTGTCACCATTCCAGTCCACCCCAGTTATGCATGTATGCTTTCTGCCTTCCATCAATATATGCTTTTCTGGCCTCTACTCCCACTCTGCCTTATTCCATTTCTAGTTCCATTTCTGTTCCAGTTAAGTACTACCTCAGTTCCATTTTATTATCTTCAGACCATTCCAGTATAACTCTGTTACCATTCCTGCTCTCAGTTACTGTTACTGTTTTCCCTTGTTTCATTCTGTTACCCTTCAGTTTCAGTCTGACATAATTGAATATTGTCTTCCCTGATATCTTCATTTGTTTCTTAGATATTTAGACATCTGCTTTGCTTCTGAGTTTGCACCTGTCTTACTTTGCTACACTTCTAGATAGTTCTGCCTCTCTGAAGTATAAGTACTATAGTCCTGTATCTTGTATCTCAGTATGAATATTGGCATAAACACTCTCTTGTCATTGTCCTTACTCTAATTAAGCCCTTGGATTCACTCTGACCCTCTGGATTACTCCAGAGCACCTCTGGGGCCAAGTAATATCCTTGAAGGAATTATAAGATCCCATTTCCATGACTAGGCTTGACTCTTCTTATCCTGCCTGTTTCTCTTGTTGAGTGCCAAGACAGTCCTCTTTCCCACCTCCAATATCTATGTAAATCAGAATACCAGAAAGTGCAAGAGTGCACCACATAAGGTGAAGCTAAGTCCTGTTTGATCAATCAATCCTTCTCAAATCCCTCCAGAAGTCTCTGGATATCTCTGGAGCTTCTGGAGTATGACCTTTCCTCAGATTTGTGCACCACTAAGGTGCTGGAACATGATCTTTGCCCTCTAGCCATAAGGGTTTTATTCAGAAAGGAGATTGGTATAGTGTACTCAAACTTGAGAGATACCTTTTTTAACACTTATCTTCTATAAGATCTGGAGGTGGAGCAGGAAAATTCTTTCTGTGAATGTTATTTTCATGATAGGGCAATAACAATGACACATGGAACACAGGGTGAATCTTCCATGTGAATAAAAGACAGAGGCAATAGGTAATGGGGGAAAGGACTTCTGTGATGGTAAAGGGTCCTTTCCATTTCAGTGAGAGCTTTAGGTAAACTATAGCTTGTTTCAAATTATGAGCTTCTAACCACACTTTATTTCTTTTGACAAATGGGGAAAAGATGGAGCAGATGCAGGATGCCATGGTTTGGCAGGCTAGATCATATGTGGTAAGGGCTTCATTGCAAGCAGCAAGGAGTGCCTTAGTGTGGTTAGCAATAGCAGGCATTAGTGATTCATTAATGATAGAGGGAAGGATGTGGGGTTCATATTCCATCATGAGATAGAATGGGGATTGTCTGGTGATGAAGTGAGGGTAGCAGTTGTGAACAAATTCAGCATGGGTAATAGAATCAGCCTATTTAGTGGGGTTGGACCTGCAGTAAATGTGGATATATATCTCAATCTCCTGGTTAACTTGTTCAGTTTCACTATTAGATTGAGGATAATATATAGTGGAAAGAGAGAGATTGTACTCAAGGAGTTTTCTGAGCTCCTTGGCAAAAGTGGATGCAAATTGGGGGCCATAATCAGAGATGATTTTGTCATAGAGCCCATAATGGAGGTATACTTTGTGAAAAAAGAGAGTGGTGATGCCCTCTGCAGTGATAGATTTCTTAGTGGGGCAAAGAATTACCCCCTTTATAAGCCCATGGTTAACCACAACCAACAAGGCATCAAAGTCAGAGGACAGAGGAAGATTGGTGATGAGATCACAGGAGATCTGCTGAAAGGGATGAATAGCAGTGGAGTAAATAGGGAAAAGAGCAGGAGTAGAAGGATGGGTGTTTGCTTTGTTTTGCTGGCAAACAGAACAGCCAGTGATGTAATTGTGAATGAAGGTGGCAAGGCCAGGCCACCAAAACTTGGTGGAGATGAGCTGACAGGTTTTAAGATAGCTGGGATAGCTGGCAGAAGGGTAGTCATGACAATGTTGAAGAATTTCACAATGAAGGTTAATAGAGGAAGAAATAAAAACCTGGTTGTGATAGGAAAGTAAACCATTGGTTTCCTTCCAATTGGAGGTGTGGAAGTGGAGGAATTTCTCATCTGCAGTAGCATCCTGTTTCTATAGGATGGAGAGGCAGAGGGAGTCTCCCTGTTGATGCTGTTTAATATGGGTGGAGAGATTAGCATCAATGAGGTTAATAAAGAGCTCCAGAGGGAGCAAGCTAACTTCCTGGTTATCCTGGGAAGTGTCAGGACAAAGATCAGGGCAACAAGAGAGAGCATTAGGTCCAGCAAGGAAGGTGCTGGCAATATGGAACAGTTGCAGGTTGAAGTCAGCAATGTCAAGAAGCCAGCAAGCTTGGCAGCAGTTGAGCTTCTGTGGGGATTTGAAATAGATTAGGTTCTTATGATTAGTAAAAACCTGAATGGGAATGGAGAAGCCAAGAAGGTAGTGTCTCCAGGCTTTCAAGGTACAAATAACTGTGAGAAGTTTGCAATCATAGATATTGTAATTCTGTTTGGTGGTGAAGAAGGTCTGGGAAAGATAAGAACAGGGGTGCCAATCCCCATTCTCATTAGTCTGGAGGAGGATACCACCTGATGTGTAGGCAGAGGCATTAGTGGCAATGGTAAATGGGTGAGCAAAGTCAGGCATTTGCAAGACTGGCTGTGAAAAAAAAAATAGCCTTGAGGGAGTTGAAGGCTTTCTGTGCTGCAGGGGACCAAGACCAGGCCATAGCCTTTTTGGTGAGGTCAAGGAGGGGGTAAGCAATAGTAGAGTAGTTCAGAATAAATCATCTATAAAAGTTGGCAAAGTCAAGGAATAAGCAAATGTCCTTGACTTTTGAAGGGGTTGACTATTGTGAAATGCTGGCAAGTTTGACAGGGTCCATGGCAAGCTCACCAGGATGGACAATTATCCCAAGATATTTAACTTGGGGAATGGTAAAGGTGCATTTCTCCAGTTTGAGATGGAGATCAAGTTCCACCATCCATTGGAGGACATGGGAGGTGTGTTCCTGATGGGTGTCAGCATCAGGAGAGGAGATAAGGAGGTCATCCATATAGATGACAAGCCATCCTTCAGTGATCATGTCTTAGAATGAATTGTTCATGAGTCACTGAAAAGTAGTGAGTGAGTTGTTCAAACCAAAGAACATTACCATAGGTTTGAAGAGCCCCTTGTAAGTAATGAAGGTGGCCTTCCATTGGTGTCTGTCTCAAATACAGACATTGTTGTACCCCCATCTGATGTTAAACTTGGTAAAGAGCTTGGTGTCACAAAGCTTATCTATAAGATCAGAGATGAGGGGGAGAGGGTAGACATCTCAAATGGTGTGCTTGTTCAGATACTGATAATCTTGGCATGGGCAGAGCTTGCCATTCTTCTTTTTGACAAAGAAGAAAAATAAAGCTTGAGAGAATTTGGAGAGATGAATTTTTCCAGCACAGAGGTTCTCCTTATTGAAGGCTTCCATGACCTGTCACTCAGGTGAGGATAAGGGGTAAACCTTACTGATTTTCAGGACAAACATGTCCTTTAGGTTGATTTTGTGATTGTAGGGGTGAAAGGGCAGAAGATGGTCAAGGGTTTTTGGGGTATTGGAGAAAACTAAAGAGAACTGGGAGTATTCAGGGAAAAGAGTGATTTTAGATTTGGCCTTTTCAGCCTTGATAGCTAGCTTGGTGGAGGTAGTTAGCCTAATCATGGTAATTTCAGGGAGATAGGAGGAGCAGCGATCTAAGATTCTGCTAGAGTGGCAGTCATAGAGCAAGTTATTAATAGATCACTCAGGTGTAATGTAATCCAGGTAGTGGACTAGGAGTTTATCATGGGGGATGATGGTGTCATCAAGGAGTCTGTCATAGTGGAGTTTGTGAACAGAGTTGATGCAATAGGTGGTTGCATCTGAGGTGGTAAAATCTGGAATGGTGAGTATGTTGGCTATTCAGTCAATAGTAGGATTTGTGGCCCAAAGCCATGGATATCTAAGGATAATATTCTCCTTCCCACAGATAATGACATAGCAGGAAACCAGGAGAATAGAGTGTTTGAATTGGAGGAGAAGGTCACAAGTTTGGGTAATCTTGCCCCTTTTGTTCTTAAAGTGGCCCATGTTTTGGATAATGATGGATTTAGAGAATTTTGTGGTAGGAAACTGGTTTTTCTTGACAAAGTCCCAGTTGATACAGTTAATCTGTGCTCCACTGTCAATGAGAGCACAGGTGGCTATGACTTTCTTGGCATGGGATATGAAAGATACTTGTATGGGGATTTTCATTGATTTCTTGGAAGCAGATACAAGTACAGGTGCACAAGAGAAGGAGGGAGTACCTTGCATAGGGAAGGTACTCTGTTTTAAAAATCCTGGCTCCTAGCTATCTTCTTCTTTCAATCTTTCTTCACTTCTACTCTAGCCATCCCATCATCAGATTCATTGTCACTAACCTCCTCAATCTTTGTCATTGGTTCTTCAGCAGAGACTATCTTGATGCAAGGGATTTCTTTGATGGTGGTTAAAAAGGAAGAAGAAGCAGGGAAGTTGGGGCAGGCAGTGTTGATATGGCCAGGTTTCTGGCATCTAAAACAAAGCTTATTCTTGATGCAGAAAGCTCTTTCTGCATCAGTCAGTTTGCCTCATTTCATGGTGTCTATATCCATAGCATTTGGATCTTTTTCTGGCTTGGATGTCATAATAGAAGGGGTGGAAGGGGTCCAAGCAAATGCATGAGGATTCTTTTATCATAGTTCTATAGAGCAGGTGCACTCCATAGTTCCATGGAAGTGGGCAGCTTTGGAGTACCACTCCTTAGCCATAGTGGGGATTGTATCTAGGTTATGGATATGACAGAAGAGGAAGCAAGCAAGCCCTGTTTCATAATAACTGATTAGTACATTTTAATTGGTAATGTTGGCAGTTACTGCATGGTTCTGGAACTCAGCAGTGTACTCAGCAAGGGAGGGGGTCCATTCTTCTTTCTTTCCAGGTCTCATCTGTGTGTTTGATAGCCAGTGGATGGCAGCATTCATGGTGTCCAATTGTCAGAAAGTATTAAGAAAGTCAGAAGTGAACTTGGAGAACTTTCCCATGGTAATAGTGGTGCTGGAGATACATTTCTTCCAGTAAGTGGTGGCCCAAGATTGGGCAGATCCCTTGGTTATAAAGGAGAGGGCATAAGCAACCTTCTTTTTGTTAGTGTTGTAGATGGCAGAGTTAATGAAAAGATAGAACTGGACCATGTTCAGCCAGGTCTCAGCCTTAGTTCTGTCACCATCAAAGTGCTTAGGGGCACCAAGGCAAAGTTCTGTTGGCTTGGTGGTGGAGAAAGAGGATCCTGACATGGTAGCAGCAGTTGGTAAGGGTTAGAGAAGGGTGAAAGCTGGTTGGCATCAAATGGAAGTAAAAGAGGGTGGAGTTTGGGTACAAGGAATCTGTAATGAAAAAGAGAGTTTATGTGCTAGGTCATAATTTTCTCATACTTCTTCCTGGAAGGGGATGAGAATATCTGCAAGTGTGTCTTCTGGCATGAAAGGGCATTCTGGAGACAAGGGGTTCTCAGGTTTGAAAGTGGACTTGAGAGGGTCTGAGGTTGAAGCTCTAGGCTTACCCCAGAGGAAGTCAAACAGCAAAGGTTGCTTTGTCCATGTGGAAATGGATGAAAAGAGATAGAATGATTATGAGTCAGCTAATTAAGAGATAGAATACCTGGGCAGAGAGTATAATAAAAGAGTGAAATCTATAGTAAGAAGTGAACAAGACAGCACCTGAGGTACAAGAAGAGCAGAAGCTAAGTGAGGAAATAAAGAAAAGAGAGAAAGAAAGAGAAAAATGTAACACTTCCAAGAAATCCATGAAAATCCCAGTACAAGTATCTCCCACATCCTATGCCAAGAAAGTCATAACTACCCATGCTCTTATTGACAGTGGAGCACAGATCAACTGTGTTGACTAGGACTTTGTCAAAAAAAACCAACTCCCCACCTGAAAACTCTCAGAACCCATTGTCATTCAAAATGTGGACCACTTTGAGAACAAGAAGGGCAAGATTACCCAAACTTGCAACCTTCTCCTTCACTTAAATCAATTGGTTCTCCCAGTCTCCTGCTATGTTATCACATGCAGGAAAGAGAACATTATCCTCAGACACCTGTGGCTTCAGATCACAAACCTGTCATATCCCATGCCAATGGGTCAACTCTGCTATGTCTCTGATGCAACTCTGGTTGCTTTCATGCTTTAAGCTGTGTATTTCCTAGTTCCTGTTACCTCTGTTCTTTCCTATCTAATGTGATTATGACTTTACCTATGCCAACTCCATATCATTCTGATACAACTCCATAGTTCCTCTGATCTCACTTCCTGTTCCTGTTTCTTTCTGCCTTATCTCTTTCTGCCATTATTTAGTTTCAGTTTGACATTATTCAACATTGTCTCCCCTGACATCTCCATTTATATCCAGGATGCATTGGCACCTGCTTTGCTTCTGAGACAACTCCTTTCATATCTCTGTTTCTTTCTTAGATAATCCACTTCTCCAAGATATAAGTATGGGAGCTCTGTATCTAGTACCTTAGTTTGAATATTGACCATAACATGATGTTATGATCCCTTTTGACTCCCTCCTGCTTCATGACTTGATGTCATACCTCTCATTTGGAAGAGCCCTACAGTCTATTCAGGACCTTCAATAGCTTCCAACCCCTCTGTAAATTGGGGCATCCAGTACTAGCATAAGGGCATACCACATAAGGTGAAGCCAAGCCCCATCCACTCTGGAGTTATCCAGAGTATTCCCAGAGTACATCACAACTTTATAACAAAACCCCACTATTGACTGGATGGCCAACACACTTACTATTCCAGATTCAACCACTTTGGACACAATCACCTATCATGTCAACTCTGTCCATAAACCTTGGTTTGATGGACTCCTTGATGACATCATCATATCACATGATGAACTGCTAGTCCACTACCTGGACTATGTTACACCTGAGCAATCCATTAATGATTCACTCTATAACTGCCACTCCAGCAGGATCTTAGATTGCTGCTCCTCTTATCTTCCTGAGATTACCATTGCCAGACTCACTACTTCCACCAAGTTGGCAATTGAGGCTGAAAAGGCCAAATCAAAGACCACTCTTCCCTCCAAATACTCCCAGTTCTCTTCAGTCTTCTCTAACACCCTGAAAACCCTTGACCACCTTCTGCCCTCTTATCCTTATGATCATGAAATCAATCTAAAGGACACATTTGTCCCAAAGATAGGTAAGCTTTACCCCTTATCCCCACCAGAGCAATAGGCCATGGAAGCCTTTATCAAAGAGAATCTTTGCACCAGAAAGATCTGCCCCTCTAATTCTCCCCAAGCTTTATCCATGCCAAGACTATTGGTGTCTGAACAAACACACTGTTTGAGATGCCTACCCTTTGCCTCTTATCTCTGACCTCATAAATAAGCTCTATGATGCAAAGCTGTTCACCAAGTTCAATGTCAAATGGGAATACAACAATGTCTATATTTGAGATGAACATTAATGGAAGGCCACCTTCATTACTCACAAGGGGCTCTTTGAACCCATGGTAATGTTCTTTGGTCTAAACAACTCATCTACTACATTTGTTAAAACCAGCTCCTTTCTAAATGAAACCCTTGTCACTGAAGGAAGGTCATAACTCTGGAGGGCTCTGGAGGGATCTAGGAAGGGTTTCATTGATTGAATGGGACTCAGCTTTACCTTATGTGGTATGCCTTTGCACTTTCCAGTGTTCTGATTTACATAGATGTCAGAGGTAGGGAAGAGAACTGTCTTGGTGCTCAACAAGAGGGACAGGCAGGATGAGGAGAGTTAGGCCTAGTCATGGATTGGGATCTTATGACTCCTTCAAGGATATCACTTGGTCCTGGAGGTTCTCCAGAGTAACCTGGAGGGTCAGAGTGAGCCCAAGAGCTTGAGCAAAGTGAGGATAAAGACAAGGGGGTGTTTATGTCAATATTCATACTGAGGTACAAGATACAAAACTACAGTACTTATACCTTAGAGAGGCAGAACTATCTAGAAGTGTAGTGAAGTGAGACAGGTGCAAACTCAGAAGCGAAGCAAATGTCTAAATATCTAAGAAATGAATGGAGATGTCAGGAAAGACAATGTCCAATCATGTTAGGCTGAAACTGAAGGGTGACAGGATGAAATAAGGGGAAGCAAGGAACAGGAATAGAACAGGAATAGTGACAATGATGGTAACAGTAACTAAAAGTGGGAACAGTGACAGAGTTATACCAGAATGGTCCAGAGATAATGAAATTGAACTAAGGTAGTACTTAACTGGAACTGAAATAGAACTGAAAACAGAATAGGGCAGAGCAGAAGCAGAGGGCTGGGGAAGCATATATGCATAGCTGGGGCAAACTGAAATAGTGACAGAGGGCTGGAGTTGCCTGGAGGGGAGTCAGAGGGCTAGAGTAGCTTACTGGGTACAAGGACCAGTTATAAGCCAGGTTGGAATTGGGTTGAAGATACAGGATATGATAACATTCCAGTGTTTCATGAACAACTCCTTCTGGGACATGATTGCTGAAGAATGGCTCATTATCTATATGGATGACCTCCTTATTTCCTCCCCTGATGCTAACACCCATCAGAAACACACATTCTGTATCCTCCAACAGATGGCAGAACTTGATCTCCACCTTAAACTGGAGAAATGTACCTTTTCTGTTCCCCAAGTCAAATACCCTGGGATAATTGTCCATCCTGGTGAGCTTGCCATGGATCCTGTCAAACTTGCCAGCATCTCACAATGGCCAACTCCCTCCAAAGTCAAGGACACCTGCTTATTCCTTGGCTTTGCTAACTTCTATAGATGGTTTATATCAAACTATTTCACCATTGCTTACCCTCTCCTCAACCTCACCAAGAAGACTATGGCCTGGTCTTGGTCCTCTGCTATACAGAAAGCCTTCAATTTCCTCAAGGCTATTTTTCTTTCATAGCCAGTCCTGCAAATACCAGACCTTGCCCAACCTTTCACCATTGCCACTGACACTTCTGCCTATGCTTCTGGCAGTATCCTCCTCCAAACTGACAAGAATGGGGATTGGCACCCCTATTCTTATCTTTTCCAGACCTTCTCCACTGCAGAGCAAAACTATGACATCTATGATTATGAACTCCTTGTGGTTATTTGCACCTTGAAAGCCTGGAGGCAGTACCTCCTCAGTTCCTTGTCCCCTGTTCAGATTTTTACTGATCACAAAAACCTGACCTATTTCAAATCCCCTCAGAAACTTAACCATTTCCAAGCCCACTGGCTTCTTGACATTGCTGACTTTGACCTACAACTATCACACATTGCTGGTACTTCCCTTGCTGGGCCTAATGTCCTTTCCTACTGCCCTGACCTTTGCCCTGACACTTCCCAGGATAATCAGGAAGTTACTCTACTCCCTTCTGAACTTTTTATTCACCTTATTGATGCTGACCTTTCTGCTCACATCAAACAACACCAAACTGGTGACCCCCTCCACCTTTCCATCCTTCAAAAGCAGGATGTCACTGCTGACAAAAAGTTCCTTCATTTGTGCACCTTTGATTGGAAGGAAATTGACAGTTTGCTTATCTATTGCAACCATGTTTTTATTCCCTCCTCCATTAACCTTTGCTGCAAAATCCTCCAGTGCTAATGAAGGGGATAATTCTTTATTCTACCAAGAAATCCATTACCACAGAGGACATTGCCACCCTTTTTTTTCACAAATTTTACCTCCACTATGGGCTATATGATAAGATCATCTCCAATTATGGCCCTCAATTCACATCCACCTTTGCCAAGGAGCTTGGAAAACTTCTTGAGTACAATCTCTCTCTTTCCACTGCATACTATCCTTGGTCTGACAGTAAAACTGAACAAGTTAACCAGGAGATTAAGACATACATCCACATTTACTGCAGATCCAACCCTACTGGATGGGCTAACTCAATCACCCATGCTGAATTTGTTCACAACTGCTGCCCCTACTCTGTCACTGGGCAATCTCCATTCTATCTCATAATGAGATATGAATCCCATGCCCTCCCTTCTATTATCAATGAATCACTGATGCCCACTGTTGCTGATCACACCAAGGCACTTCTTGCAGCTTGTGATGAAGCCCTTACCACACATGACCTTGCCTGCCAAACTATGATATCCTGTATCTGCTCTACCTTCTTTCCATTTGCCAAAGAAGATAAGGTGTGGTTAAAAGCTTGCAATCTAAAGTGGACTATCATTTACCCTAAGCTCTCACTGAAATGGAAAGGACTCTTTACCATCATGGAAGTCCTCTCCCCCATTACCTATTACCTCTGCCTTCCATCCACATGAAAGATTCACCCTGTGTTTCATGCATTACTGTTATTACCCTATTGTGAAAATGATGTTTATGGAAAGAACTTTTCTGCACTGCCTCCAGACCTAATAGAAGGTGAGGAGGAATATGAAATAGAGCAGATATTAAAACATCGAGGCTTCCCTGGTAACTGCCAATTCCTAATCTGATGAAAAGAGTACTTGGCAGAAGACAACTTATGGGAACCTGAGCAGAACCTGAAGCATTCCCAGTCCACTCTGGATGAGTATAAACTCCTTCATCCTCACCATTTCCCCTCAGTTGCCTCTCATCCTCAAATCACCACCAAGAAGTTCTTCTGCAAATAACCATAACCCTCACCATTGATCAAGGTTTCCATTTCTGCAATACCCCTCTTGACACCCCACCTACATCCATGTCTTAGCTTCCTGCCAAGAAAGCCCCTGCTGAGCCTTTCTTATTCCCTTCTTCACCTAGTAACACTAATACTTATTTCTCATTCCCTCTTTCCTCTCTTGCTCCAGAGGAATTTGTAGCTTTGCCCCCTGCTATCTCCATCAGCCCAGCTGTCATCACATCTATCCTGATTCCACCACCAGCCATTAACACCACATCTGCTGGAATCCTCAGTGTTAACCTCCCACTCTCCACCCATGCCCTTTGCCATGGAGCTTTAACTCAGGAGTACTCTCACCATGTCATGACTTTTATCATGGACTCCTGCCTAGCCATTCCCATTGACTCCCACCTGGATATGTTCTCCCCACTTTGGCTTATCTATCAGATCTACATGCAGCTCCTTCATCTACCTCTCCTTGCTGCTGCTCTTGCCCACATACCTAATGCTCAGATCTCCCTTGCCCAGGCTCTCCTCACATCTATCCATTGCAAACTCCTCTCAAATATAGAAACCCTTGCATATCAATTGGAGATGGGCAAATTTCTCACTGATTTTAATTGCTACATGCACAAGCTTGCTGCTGCCTGTGGCTATACCTCCTCCACACCTTTGGCATTCTTCTCTCCTTTTGACAACAATGAGATCATTGCTTTAGAATGAGCCAAAGCTTGGTGAACCAGTTTCCATGGTAAGGGTCATCTTCCTCCTTTCCATCCTTGCTTTTGTTAGGCCTGCTTTCACTGCCACTGCCTGGGGCACATTCATATCAACTGCCCCTCCTACCAATGCCCCTATTGTCTCTGCTGGCACCCTGGACATACCCAGGCTAACTGCCCTGCTCAATGTTATGTTGTTGACCCCCTTATCTCCTTCTCAACCTCCTCTTTCTTCTGCAGCTCCTTTCATATCTTCTCTCACAGGACCTCCCACTCCTCTTAATGCTCCCATAGCTCCCACCATTCATAGGGGTCATACCACCACCCTCCAGCAGCTTTGTTACCCCCTTCTCCTTTATATCACACTAACAATGACTTCCACAACAACATCATCAACAAGGTTGGCTGGGTATCATATCTCATATCTCCAACCCAGTTCTGACCCAATTCTGACCTGGTTTACAACTGGTCCCTGCACCCAGTAAACCAATCTAGCCCTCTTACTCCCCTCCAGGCAACTCTGGCCCTCTGTCACTATTCCATTCCACCCCAGCTATGCATGTACACTTTTCACCCCTTTATCAGTATATGCTTCCCCAACCCTCTGCTTCCACTCTGCCCTATTCTGTTTTCAGCCCTATCTTTATTTCAGTTAAGTACTACCTTAGTTTCACTTTGTCTTCTCTGGACTACTCTAATATAACTCCATTCCTGTTCCTGTTCTCCCTTGTTTTATTCTGTCACCCTTCAGTTTCAGTCTGATATAATTGAACATTGTCTTCCCTGACATCTCCATTCATTTCTTAGATATCTAGACATCTGCTTTACTTCTGAGTTGGCACCTGTCTCACTTTACTATACTTCTAGATAGTTCTGCCTCTCTAAGATATAAGTACTGTAGTTCTGTATTTTGTACCTCAGTATGAATATCAACATAAATACTCTCTTGTTGTTATTCTTACTCTGATTGAGCCCTTGGGTTTACTCTGACCCTCTGAGTTACTCTGGAGAACCTTTAGGGCCAAGTGATATCCTTGAAGGAATTGTAAGGTCCCACCCCCATGACTAGGCTTGACTCTCCTTGTCCTGCCTGTCCCTCTTGTTGAGTGCCAAGACAGTCCTCTTCCCCACCTTCAACATTTATGTAAATCAGGACACTGGAAAGTGCAAGGGCACACCACATAAGGTAAAGCCAAGTCCCATTTGATCAACCAACCCTTCTCAAATCCCTCTGGAAGTCTCCAGACATTCCTGGAGCTTCTGGAATATGAACTTCCCTCAGAAAGGAATTTGGTATATATTTTAACAGTATACTCAAACTTGAGAGATACAGTTTTAACAGTATATTCATACTTCTACTTGCACTTCTCCAAGCCTTTACCTTAGGATTGGCCTAGACTGTCTCTCAACACTCAACTCCAAACCACCTGCATGCTTGGCACACTCATGGGTAATTCCTCTGAGATCTCTGAAACTTTGACCCATCCCTAGTACTATCTGTCAGGCTATGACCACCAACAACCTTATTACAACTTCATGCTCTTCTGGGCACCCAACCCCTAAGTTGATCTATCCTTCACATGGCACAAGCCCCCTACCATTCATGACCTTCCAAGCCTCTTCAAACCACTTTAATGTTCTACAATGTTAGTCCCAGTTGCTCAAGATACATGTACCTAGATTCAACTTCTGACTTCTGACCCTGACATTCCCCTATTCCTGACTCCGGACTCTCTAGAGCAGCTATGACTCTCTACTATCATACAATGTCACCAGTCCTTATGGACCCTTAAATGCAGTTTAGATTATGGTTGCCTACTCATAAGCACCACTCCCTTCATTTTTTTTTCCCATTCCTTTTCAGCAGCTAACTCTGGTCCTCTGATTTTGTTGTTATCTGGTAATCCTTGACAGAAAACCACTCCATGTTACTCTGGACCATTCCAAATACCTACTCATGCCTAAATCTCACCTTTGCAGTCTAAGCATCTCTCTAGCCATTTACAGCCCCTTCCTTGACAAGTCACTCCAGGATTTATCAATAGGCAGTCATCACCCTCTTGTGTCTATTCTCTACTCCTAGGCAATCCATTTCTGGCTATTGGTTCTAGCCTTTCAAGACCTGGCCTCCTAAGTATGACAAGTCTATTAAACCTGAACCCCTTGTCTCTTTGATCTCTGGCACCACACTTTTGTGCACTTCTGATCATTATGATCCCTTATTGGATACCTTGTTCTATTTAGGATTTGGGAGCCCCAACATTCCAACCCCTTCCACCCATTTCCACTTTTTTCTGATACTTCTCCTTTTTCTTCCTTTTTGTCTCTTCTGCTCAAGCTATTGAATCTCCACATACTCTATCAAGACTGTTGGATTCACTTTGTCAATGCCTAGCATCACCCTCTGCTGGATGATTTGTATTCACTAATTCTAGAACACCATTAACTCACCCACTGTGGTCCATTAACCCTGGGTATTGAGTAGTACCTCATCTGTTCACTGGATAACATATGCCAGCACCTTGCACACCCCCTGTAGCTCCATACCACTCTGGTCTCAGCTAATCCTAAACCTGAACCACAGTTTTTCATCATTATCTGGTAGTTATAACTCTGTTGCCTAAATGCACAGTCATCTCTGCATCACTCTGCTCTCTGTAGCAGGCCAGTTTCATCTGTTGATACACCTACCAGGAAGACACCTCTGTCTGCCTCTGACCTTCTCCAAACTTGTAGCATTTGACCCTTTATTCTTCTTTGCCCCTTGGCATCCCTGCCACCTGTTTCCTTATTCTCACAGTTTTAAGGTATACCCACCTTTCTGACCAACTAGGCTTCAAAAGCACCACCTTTCTTCCTCTGCACTCCAATGCACTTACTGTGTTTCATCTCACATGCCCAAAGTCTCTTGCCCTCTCCAGGTATCTTCATCCCTTTCCATCTCCCCAGAAAGCTCACCATTCTGTCATAATTGTGCTGCAGTTACCCTGTCTTTTTCTACTTGCAGTTGATTGAGCTTTGTTTCAGTTCCTTATTGGTACCTGCTTGGATTTCCTTTGTATGGTGCTATATTGTTTTCATTCATGTACCACCTTCCTATAATCCCCTTTGATTGCCTTTGGCATTCTCTGTCCCTTTCTGGGAAATCTATGTTTTATGGAATTCTCTTTACACCTCTCCATTCTCTCTGGCTCCTACCTGGAAAATCCTTGCTCTTCAGGCATTGTTTCCTGATGACTCCATTCCCACTCACAGATCTTCCCTTACCCTTTCTCCTCTGTCATCTTGGAACCTATTCTTCCACTTTTCCCTGGGAATTCTTTTCCTGGAGACTTTCTGCTTTTCTGTGTCTTCTCAAACTCCTGCTCATTTCTTTGGAACCTTCTCTGAATTCCTCCATTGTTCTCTGCCCTGGGAATCCCTTGCTCTTCTGGCCTTGTTCTGATAACTCCATAACTCTTTGCCTTCTATTCCTGTTCCTCTAATCTGTTGTCCTGGAACCTGTCCTTTCATTGTCCCTGGGTTTCCTTTTCCTTTGGGGATATTTCTGCTCTTCCTGTATTCCCTGGGATTTCCCCATTTCTGTGTCCATCCTTTTGATTGACCTTTCCTTCCAGCCTTTCTCCTGTCTTTCTGGATATTTCTGAATCCCTTTCATTTTGTGCTTTGTGCCACCTCTGGCCCCTTTGTATTTTCTGTCTCCTAGTTGACAATGAGACATCAACCTTGAAAAGGGGATAATGTCTAGTGATAGCATCTAGTAACCACTGATTGCACCAGCAATCCTACCTACCAGTCATCTAGCCATTCATGCCCTTCCCTCAGTCCCATCACTTGCCCTTCTAATCCCCCTCCATTCTATCTCTGATCCCTTCTGCCACAGTGCCCAGCCCACCTGATCAACTGCCCACCTCTTCATGCAATGACCAGACTTACTCTGTGCTAATTGCCTCCTTCAACTACCCTTATCACTTGTGCAGTGACTAATCCCTACCTGTGTTGACTGCATCTACCTCCAATCATCTGATTGCCTCTATCTCCCTCCCAAGTAGCTCATCTCCCTTCCTTTGCTGCAGCACATGAATAATGTGCAGTTCAATCAGCATACATGTTTGCTTGTGTTATATAGAAGGCAAGACCAGCAAGCAATCCTCAGTGCAACATCCACTTCTTTGGGTCCTCTCTGACCACCACTCTGCAGTCCTTCTGCTCTGCCTCAGCCTCAAGGTTGACAGTGTTATGGTGTTGATCTCTGAACAACCCATTCTAACCCTAAATGGTCTTTCTTGATGAGGTGTGTCAATTTCATTGTTGGATTCGGATTGAATAGAATGAAGAATGGTATGTGAACTCACAAGGCCTGAGGAGCCATCACCACTAGTTAGAAGGGAAAGAGACTATATTGGAGGTAATACTGTTTCAGTATAAGGATAACAGGTGATTAAGGCTGGGGAGCCTTAACCAAGGAACTACCTACTATTTATACTATAGCCAGAGGCACACAGACCATCTAGTCTCTCTAGCACATTACCATAAATAGAAATAGGGCATAGAGCAAGGGTAAAGGGTTATGACCAATGGGCCATATGGATAAGGGATGTAGAATGAAAAGGCAATGTAGAATGAAAGGGAAGAATCTAGGGTGAGTGGAGATTAAATCATGCTCCCTATCATGAGGCCAAGAAAATCCCATCTAGAGATCTGTCACAATCAGATCTGACTCTCATCTAGATTGAGATCCAGATTCATCAGAGATTAGATCAGGAGATACATCTGTCATCTGAGATACTAGATCCAACCATAAGCTGTGCCCAAATCCAAGGGAAAACTCTTAAGAATAACTCAACCATATCCTAGGGTTTATCTTGTTTTGGCAATAAAGTCTCATGGTCACATGCTTGTCATGTGACTCTTGTGCATCTGAATGTTACATTTGTAACAGACAGTAACAACCTTTGATCCCCCTGCCACAATGTACTCAGCCTAATGGCCTTTTACCAGCTTGATCTGAACTAGGTCATAAAGAAGCTTGTTCTGCTCCTACATCTCTCAGCAAAGATGACCACCAACTTTATGAATGGCATTTACAACCAGGTGGTCCTCCACAGGCTCTAACCCCCCACCTTCCCTGACCACTGAATCTCTGGGTTGTACCTGCTTCATCCCTCTGACTACTCTTTTCATACCTCTGATCCCAGATCCCAGTCCTTCCAATGATTGTATAGTGTTAAAACCAGTTCCTTTCTGAATGAAACTCTTGATGCTAAAGAAAGGTCATAACTCTGGAGGGCTCTGAAGGGATCTAGGAAGGGTTTCATTGATCAAACAGGACTCAGCTTCACCTTATGTGGTGCATCCTTGCACTTTCCAGTGTCCTGATTTACATAAATGTCAAAGGTGGGGAAGAGAACTATCTTAGTGCTCAACAAGAGGGATAGGCAGGATGAGAAGAGTCAAGCCTAGTCATGGGGTGGGACCCTATGACTTCTTCAAGGATATCACTTGATCTCAGAGGTTTTCCAGGGTAACCTGAAGGGTTAAAGTGAGCCCAAGGGCTCAAGCAGAGTAAGGACAATGACAAGAGAGTGTTTTTCTGTTGATATTTCTACTGAGGTACAAGATACAAAACTATAGTACTTATATCTTAAAAAGGCAGAACTTTCTAGAAGTGTAGTGAAGTGAGACAGGTGCAAACTCAGAAGTAAAGCAGATGTCTAAATATCTAAGGAACAAATGGAGATTCAGGGAAGACAATGTCCAATCATGTCAGACTGAAACTGAAGGGTGACAGGATAAAACAAGGGGAAGCAAGGAACAGGAATGGGACAGGAATAGTGACAATGATGGTAATAGTAACTGAGAGCAGGAATAGTAATGGAGTTA
This sequence comes from Pulveroboletus cf. rosaemariae, assembly GCA_038089275.1. Classification (NCBI taxonomy): domain Eukaryota; kingdom Fungi; phylum Basidiomycota; class Agaricomycetes; order Boletales; family Boletaceae; genus Pulveroboletus; species Pulveroboletus cf. rosaemariae. The sequence goes on from JBBPKN010000404.1 coordinate 24,228, forward strand.
TATCAGGATGGTCTGGAAACAATGAAATAGAACTAAGGTAGTACTTAACTGGAACAGAGATAGACTGAAAATGGAATAGGGCAGAGTGGGAGCAGAGGGCCAGGGGAGCATATACTGATGGAGGGGTGGGAAGTGTACATGCATAGCTGGTGCAAACTGGAATGGTGACAGAGGGCTGGAGTTGCCTGAAGAAAAGTCAGAGGGCTAGAGTAGCTTACTGGATATGAGGACCAGTCATAAGCTAGGTCAGGATGGGGTTGAAATTGGGTTAGAGATATGGAATATAACAGTATATTCCCCTTAGGCCTGAACTCTTGAAGGCCATTGGCCTGCAGTACAGAGGGTATGGACACATGATCTGAGATAGTGTGGTGATGGGGACATGATCACATGTTTAGTAACATTAGGGAGGTAGAGCAGAGAGTTGTGGAGGTAATGAGCATGTAACCTTGTTTAGTGACAATGGGGTAAAAAAGCAGAGTTTCTTGGCTCACTCATGAATAAAAACAGGGGCTTTATGGTAAACTCATTCTTTCTTTATTATAACAACATGGTCACCTATGATAACATTGCAATATGGATGGATGAGTGGCTCATGGAGCTCACCAACAATGATGAGGCATTGAGTGACATCAAATACACCAAGTGCAAGAGGCATGCAAAGGCAAGAAAAGAGGAGAAGTGGAGAAGGGCAGAAGAGGCCTGAAATACTGTGGAGAAGGCTGCCTGAAGGCAAGCTAAGGAGGCTGAAAGGGTCCAACAGGTGGCAGAAGTGGCTGCCCAAGAAAAGGTGAGTACCACAGTTATTTACCTGAGAGCAGGACAACTGAAGACCATCAGGCAGTGCAAGTGCAGGCCCAAGCAGGGCCTAGCCACAGCAAGGGGAAGCAGAGGGCAGAGGAGGCACTGGCATGCTGGAGATGCAAGAATAGGGGAATGGAGTGCAAGGTGGGCATGGGGAAGTCCATGTCATGCTTGACCTACCAAGAGGCCAAGGTAAGATGTGAGTACCCAGGGGAGAAGAAGCCAGTGTGGAAGTGGCAATAAAGGGATGCAGAGAAGGAGTGGCCCAAGAAGAGGGCACACTCAGAAGGAGCAGAGGGCAGTACTGAGCAGGTGGAAGAGGGCTGTTGCCTGCTGGCAGCCACTATATGGGAGGTGGGGGGCAGGATAGTGCAGGAGATGAGAAGGGAGAACTGGCTGCTAGCATAGCTGGTTGACATCCTTAATCTCATGTGGAGAGTAAGTGGAGAGGATGTGAAGAGTGGGCCAGAGGATGGCAAAGAGGATGAGATGGTGGCAGAGGTGGCAGAGCTCAGGACAGAGGTCTGGGAGGAAGTGGAAAGAGAAGACAATGAAAATGTAATGATACTAGAGTAGGGTGGTAATAGCTCTAGTTAGCATCTTTGTAAACAGAGGTCAGGGTCTGGAATTGACTTGGGGGGCCAGAAGTTAGAATACAAAAAAGAGGCATCAATAATTACTTAAGTGAAGATCTTGTGAACCTTGAGTGAACAAGTTCAGAGTAAATGCAGAGTAATCCTAGAAAGTAAGATTTCTACAAATTGCAATAACCTATCAAGATGGAATCTCATGACCAGGCAAGCAGTGCCTTAGACAGTCATGGGGTGATATGGAGAACAAAAGAACAATCAAGAAGGAAATGGAAGAATTTACTAAATTCCCTAGAGGAACAAGACTAGAGATCAATGTCAAAGCAGTCACTTCTAAAATAAAGTTAGAGAAACTGAAAAGGAATGAAGAGGGGCAGAAGCAGAGAGCCACAGGGCTTTGAAAAGACTACTGGAGAAAAGATCAGAAATTAGACTAGAGCCCAATAGTCAAATGAAATATCCAAAACAAATGTCAGAAAGGTTGGATCTATGGCAGGGAAGAATGGAGTTGAGGAAGATCTCTTATCTCCAAAAGGGAACTAAAACATGCTGATTGCCAGCAAGACAGTTCATCATGCAGCTAGGGATTAGAGCTAAATTGGAGCTGGGTCAGATTCTGATAAAGCAGGTAGAGGCAGAAATGTTGAAGACATATCCCATTTCTGATGTTATTATTTGGCAAGCTCCAATACTGGTCTGATAAGCAACTAGCTCCTTATCTCCATGATAGAATAGGCCTGATGTGGGCCAAACATCTGAAGCATATGAGGAGGAGAATAGCCAGCCATATGGTTCTATATTAGAGAGATGCTACATAATCATCAGAAGGACAGGGGTCTGGGACCAGAGGCATGGGAGGAGTAGCCAGAGAGGTGGAGTGGGCACAACCCAGGAATTCAGCAGTCAGGGGAGGTAGGGGGTCAGAGCCTGTGGGGGACCACCTGGTTGCAGATGCCATTTGAGAGGTTGGTGGTTGCCTTTGCCAAGAAATAAAGGAGCAGAACAAGCTTCTTCATGATCTAGTCCAGATCAAGCTGGCAGAGAGTTGTTGGGCTGGGTATATTGTGGCAGGGGAACCAAGGGTCATCCCTGTCAACCTTGAGGCTGAGGCAGAGTGGGAGGATGGCAGAGTGGCAGTTGGAAAGAACCCAAAAGAGTGGATGTTTTGCTGAGGATTGCTCACTGGTCTTACCTCCTGTATTTTACAAGCAATTATGTATGCTAATTGAATTGCATATCATTTATGTGCTGCAGTGAGGGGAGGGAGATGAGCTACTCAGGAGAGAGATGAAGGCAATTGGAGATGATCAGAGATGGGTACAGTCAACATAGATAGGGGTCAGTCACTGCACAAGTGGTAAGAGTAGTCAGAGGGGGCAATCAGCACAGAGCACATCTGGTCATTGCATGAAGAGGTAGACAGTTGATCAGATGGGCTGGATACTGTGGCAGAAGAGACTGGAGATGGAATGAAGGGAGGTTAAAGGTATTATAAAGTTGTGACATACTCTGGGGGTACTCTGGATAACTCTGGAGTGAATGGAGCTTGGCTTCACCTTATATGGTGCACCCTTATGCTAGTACCAGGTGCCCTGATTTACAGAGGGGTTGGAAACTTTTGGAGGTCTGGGATAGGTCATAGGGCTTTTTCCAATGAGAGGTACAATGTCAAGTTGTGGAGTAAGTTATAAGACTTAGTGTAGGGTATGATGTCAAGTCATGAAGCAGGAGAGGGTCAAAAGGGATTGTAATGTCATTATGGTCAATATTCAAACTAAGGTACTAGATATAGAGCTCCCATACTTATATCTTGAAGAAGTGGATTATCTAAGAAAGAAATAGAGATATGAAAGGAGTTGTCTTAGAAGCAAAGCAGGTGCCAATGCATCCTGGATATGAATGGAGATGTTAGGGGAGACAATGTCAAATAATATCAAACTGAAACTAAATGATGGCAGGAAGAGGCAAGGCAGAAAGGAACAGGAACAGAAAGTGAGATTGAAGGAACTATGGAGTTGTATCAGAATGGCATGGAGTTAGTGTAGGTAAAGTTGTAATCAATCATTAGGTAGGAAAAGACAGAGGTAAAGGGAACTAGGAAATATGCAGCTTAAAGCATGAAAGCAACCAGAGTTGCACTGAAGACATAGTGGAGTTAACCCATCAGCACAGGATATAACAGTACTCCAGATAACTCTGGAGTGGATGGGGCTTGGCTTTACCTGATGTGCCCTTATGCTAGTACCAGGTACCCTGATTTACAGAGGGGTTGGAAACTATCAGAGGTCCAGAATAGGCCATAGGACTCTTTCCAATGAGAGATATGATGTCAAGTCATGGAGTAAGTCATGAGACTTAGTGTAGGGTACAACATCAAGTTGTGAAGCAGGAGGGGGTCAAAAGGGATTGTAATGTCATTATGGTCAATATTCAAACTAAGGTACTAGATACAGAGCTTTCATACTTATATCTTGGAGAAGTGAATTATCTAAGGACAGAATGGAGATATGAAAGAAGTTGTCTCAGAAGCAAAGCAGGTGCCAATGCATCCTGGATATGAATGGAGATGTCAGGGGAGACAATGTTGAATAATGTCAAACTGAAACTAAATGATGGCAGAAAGAGGCAAGGCAGAAAGGAACAGGAATAGGAAGTGAGATTGGAGGAACTATGGAGTTGTATCAGAATGGTATGGAGTTGGCATAGGTAAAGTCATAATCACATTAGGTAGAAAAGGACAGAGGTAACAGGAACTAGGAAATATGCAGCTTAACGCATGAAAGCAACTGGAGTTGCACTGGAGATATAGTGGAGTTAACCCATTGACATAGAATGTAACAGGAGGGGTAAGTGATGGAACTGAGGAAAGGGCATGAGTGCTAGATGACCAGTAGGTTGCAGATTGTTAGGTGCAATCAGCAGTTACTAGTATGGTCACTAGATGCTATCACTAGACACTATCCTCTTCTCAAGGTCGATGTTGTTACAGTGGCATTGTCAATGTTGTCAGTGATGAGCTCTAACCCTAATCAAGGGCTTAGATAATGTCAATGTCAATGTAATGAGAGTAAAGCAAAGATGTTATAGAAGCCCTAGTGAGGCCACTGTACTAGAGAATACAAGTGCTCAAGATTGGGGCTTGAGATGTGCTATGACTACAGTATTTATACAGTTCAGAACAGCACACGGACCAAGACCCTGATGGGAGAATTCCCACAGACCCTAAGGCACCAACAAATGGAAGAGAAGCATTCATGAGAATAGCCAATCAGCTGAAGGGAACAATGCTTCTAAAATGGAAGAGGAATGGAAATGAAGACCAGGCTGAAGATATGAGGCTAACCCTATGCCCTGGGTCTAGACCTGTCATGTGACCCATCACATGCCTAGATAAGATAAAAGATTAGATAACCACATGGAAAGATAAGATAAGGTCATGTGATCAAAAATTGAAAAAGTGAACTATAACACTACCTCCTTTTTAGATCTCAGATTCCAGACAAGACATAGCTAACAATACAGCATTCATATGGTTTTCATATGGCTTAAAGAGCAAATGGAATGAATTGAGGTTTATGGTAAAAAGATGATGAGGTGCTGAAGGATGAAGCTTGTGGAATTCTTCAATCAAGTCTGGAGAATTGGCAAGATTGTCTTTTGTTTGCCAAGTGCAATCATTTTCTCCGTATCCTGACCAATGAACAAGATATTCCAGTTTCCTTCCCTTAATATGAGAGTCAATGATGTGATCAATCTCATATTCTTCATGGTCATCTTCCATGATAATTATAGGATCCAGGGTAAGAATGTCTTGTCCTCAAAGAGATGGCAGATATGGTTTAATGCGCGATATATTGACCATAGGATAAATGCGCATTGTAGAAGGCAGTTTAAGATAAACTGCATGAGGAATAACTTTTACCACTGTAAATGGTCCGATCCATTTCTTTGATAACTTTTTTGACAGATATGGAAGCATAAGATTTTTTGTGGATAACAAAACTTGTTGGCCTTTAGTGTACTGTGGCAAACTTGTCTTGTTCTGTTTTTCCATCTTTGTATAAGTTTGCTCCAATGCTTCTTTTACGTCTTTAAAGGACTTTGACATATCTCATAGGAAATGGGAAGAAGGATTAATTGCAGAAGGTGCTTTAAAACCTAGATGAGGGTGATATGTCTTGGTAATTTCAAAGAAAGAGGTTTGTGTAGAGGTTGAATATGAGTTATTATGATGGTATTCTGCAATTTTGATCCAATCTGCCCATGTTTCCTGTTGTTTAGCAATAAAGTTATGCAGATATTGCTCCAGTTCCCTATTTATTCACTCTGTTTGACCATCTGTGTGCAGATGATATGCTGTAGAAATCTTCTGTTTGATCTAAAGAATTTTGTTAAGCTGTTTCGTGAATTCCAAGATGAATTGAGAACTGTGATCTGAAACAATAGAGGAAGGAAGTCCATGTCTAGATCAGACATGATCTCTAAATAATTCTGCAACATAGAGAGAAGAAAGAGAGAAATGGCATGGAATGAAAACAACTTCTTTTGAAAACCAATTAACTACCACCATAATAGCATCAAATTCTTTTGATGTCAGAAATCCAGTAATGAAATCAACAGAAATATCTTTCCAAGGTGATAATGCCATAGAAAGAGGATGAACTGGTAAAATAGCTTCAGATCCCTTGAATATAGCGCATGTTGAAAAATGTGAAACAAATAATGCGACATCTTCATTGAGACCTGGCCAATAATAATATTAAGATAAAAGTTGTTTGGTATGATTCTGCCCTGCATGACCACCCAATGGAGAAGAATGAAAAAGATTAAGAGCTTCTATTTGTAGTTCTTCAGGAATAAATATTTGTTTTCTTTCATTTAAGTATATTTGATGTTTTGAACTATAACACCAGTGGGCAGGAAGCCTTAGGTCCACTGATGCTTGTTGTACATGAGAAAAGAAAGATGAAGAGAGAGAAATGATTCATTGAAAAATATGAGGGGGAAGCATAATGATTTGTTTATTTGATTCTGGTTTATTTTCAAAATGGTCTTGTCTGCAAGAAAGAGCGTCCGCTCTTCCATTAGTTGGACCCAGTTTATAGCACATCTTGAAATTGTATTCTGCCAGTGTAACTTGCTATCTAGCTTGCCACAGAGACAGATCCTGAGGCTTTTTCCAGTACTCCAAGTTTTTGTGATCTGTCCAGATCTCAAAGGAGTCTTGACCAATTAAATAGTAATGCCAATTGCATAGAGTGCAAATGACTGCAAGAAGTTCTTTGTCGTAAATGGGGTAATTTAATTCAGCAGGATTTAAAGAATAAGAAATATAGGCTGCCAGTCACCAGAGGCCATTATCATGTTGATATGATAGGACTGCTCCAATGGCAACATCTGAAGCATCTGTTTCAAGTTGAACAGGTTTAAAGGAGTTGGGATAACACAAGAGAGGTTCAGATGTAAGGATTTCTTTGAGATGAACAAAAGCTACCATACAGGCAGAGGTCCATTCAAACTTGACATCTTTTCTTGTGAGGGAGTTAAGGGATCTTGCAATATTAGTGAAGTTTGGTACAAATCTTTGATAATAATTAGCTAATCCTAAAAAGGCTTGAACTTGTTTGATGGTTCTTGGTATAGGCCAATTTCGAACTGCACTAGTTTTATTAAGTTGCATCTGTACTCCCTTTTTGGACATAACTATTCCCAAATAATCAACTTGTGTTTGGGCAAAGTGACATTTTGATGGCTTGAGAAAAAGGTTGTGGTCACAAAGATGACCTAATACTTCTGCAACTATTTCCAAGTGCTGATTTCAGTTTTTATCCTTTGTAAAGATCATAATATCATCAATATAAATGATCACATGTTCCCACATGTCATGGAGTATATTGTTAACCATTGCTTGGAAAGTACTCAGAGAATTGCACATTCTGAAATATATGACCAAAGGCTTGAAAGCCCCTATTGGCATTGTAAACACACCTTTCCATTTGTTGCCTTCCTTTATATGAATGTTATTGTATCCCCACCTTAGATTCAAAGTGGTGAACATATCAGCTCCATTTAACCTATCAATTAGTGTTGAAATCAATGATAATGGGTAATTGTTTTTTATGGTATAATTGTTGAGGTACCTATAGTCGATTACCATTTGTTTTCCACCATCTTTCTTGCTGATAAAGAAAACTGGTGATGTTTGTGGTGACTTGAATGACCTAATATATCCTTTTTTCATCTCTTTGTCAACAAACTCATGTACTTTCTTCATTTCTTCATTTGAAAGAGGAATAATACAACCTTTTTTCGGTATGAAGTTTTCTTTTAACTCCACCACATGATTCCATGGTTTTCTGGTTGGCATGTGTTCTGATTCATGTTGTGAAAATACAGGAATAAATTCCTATAATTTCTTGGGTACTTCTTTTTTTAGCTGGGAGGTTTTTTCTTCTGTGACTCTTTGCAATATGAGATGTTTGTCATAGTCTGCAGAATATCTAGGAAAATCAATAGTTTTCTTTACCCAATCTATTTCCGGATTGTGGCATGAGAACCAATCATATCCTATCAAAAGATCCAAAGTTTCTAAAGAAGAAACATAAGCATTAATGCATTCCCTATGCCACTTCCCATTTTTTCCTTTGATGGCTATATAAATAATAACATAATGGGCTATTTTCCCAATGTTTCCTTCTGTTCCATCAGCATTATATACAGTTAGAGGTTTTGGCATATTTTTTTCATACAAACCATGTTTCCATACAAACTTTTGATCAATGAATGTTACTGATGCACCAGAATCTACTATTGCAAAGGTTAGTCCACATGATTCCATTTTCAAACTGTCTTTTCCCCTAACTTCTCCATCAATTTTTACACTTACACTCAATTTATCGCATTCTTTTCTATTAAATAGTTTGGCTAGATCTTGTCATTCTTCACTTCCTATTGCAAACAAATGTCCATTAATATTATTAGACAGAATTAGCACCCTATTTCTGGGGCCATGCTTGATTGAGATGCCGTCACAGAAGAAAAATCTTTTTTCCATTTCATTGTATGAACATTGAAAGACAAAGGAGAAGAAGAAAATAAATTGCATACTGGGATATCTGTTTCTAACCTAACAGACTCCCTTAGACTTTTCCTGACACCTCTTTCTGTTTTTGTTCATTCTCAAAAACATCCTGGAAATAAGCATGAGCTTTATTCATACTGCCCCATGATGCTGCAGGGATCTCCTGAAACCTTGCTGCATCTGCCATATTGTATACCAGCCCAAGAGTGACTGGTTCCACTGTTTGCCAACTGTTTGCATCTGGCAGAGTAAACTCTGAAAATTTTACAGGCTAAACATACTGTGCCTGTGTCCCTTGTTGCCTCTGCTGCTGCCCCTGAGGCTGGGGTCCTTTCCTGAAATTGTTTGAAGGTCTAGGCACTGCAGGATTAAAAACTCCCCTACAATCCTTGATCATATGACCCAGCTTGCTGCATTTGAAACAGGTTCGAACCTGCATCACTGCTTGTTGATCTATTTCCATAGGCACACCACATTCAGGCTGTGTACCCACTGCTGTGAACCTAGGCTGGTTAGGCTGAGGAGGGATATATGGGGGACAATATTGAGTATTGGGGGGATAGCGAGGAGATTGATATTGGGGGGTAAAATGAGGGGCTGGCCTTTTGATGTTCATCCTTTTGAATGACCTTCCAATACCCCAACACTGTTCTACAAAGAGGATATAGTCCTCCTTGATACCTTGCATACAGGTCTGCTGATAGACCCTGTACTGCACTTGTTCTCTTATTAGCTTTAACATGTGATCGTCACTGATGTCTGCTTCTCTTCTGAGCACCTCAAAGTCTTGGAGATACTCATTGATGGATGCTGTATGTCAGAGTGATTCTAAATTTTTCAATGCCTCATGAGTGAGTTCATTGATATGAAAGTAATTGCATAGCTCCAATGCAATTCCATCAAAATTTGGCCATGCTGCCAGGCCCATCTTCTCCCTGATTCCATCTGCTGCTAGCCAATATTCTTCTTCCCCATCTCTAAACCTTTCCAGCACTAGCTGTGCAAATCCTTCTGCTTTTCCTTTTAATCTTGACAACACTGCTGCTGTCAGTTCCTTGTTGTTTCTCCATTTTTGTTCATCAACCCAAACCTGCAAAGAAACAAACCACTTTCTCCATTTCTTTCTATCACCACCCCACTTCCCAGGATCCACTATCTTCTTCTGTCCTCCCATCCTTGTAAGTTCTTTGGCCAGTAGCCGGATCATATCAGAAAGATCCAAACTCATATTCATCCCAGTTATAGTAGGGATTGAATGCTGGGAGGGGTGCTGGAGGTGTTGGTAAGGGGTTGGTGTGTACCTCAGTTGGGGTACAGGATCTGGGACATTTGGCTGGTTGAATAGGATTAAACTGAGCTCTGTTGACTCAGGTTTGTTTGATGAGCTGGCATACAGGTCAAAGTTCGACAGGTTGGGCTACTGTTTTAGGGAGTTGCGAAACTTTCTTTAGTGCTGATGATGGACAGAGTGAATGAAGCCTATCTGTGACTGCAACCTTCCTATCTCTTTCTTTCTTTTCAACAAAGTCCTTTCTTATTTGTTTATCGAAAGCATCAAACCTCCTCTGAAAAGACTGCCTTTCAAAGTCGTCATCCTTGAAACCAAGTACTGCTTCAAAGATAAAGTCTTTTAACTGCTCCTCATGTTCCCAAGTATATTCTTTCTTTATTAAATGGTTTTTTCAATATTGCCCTTGACTAGTAACGATAGTCTTGAGCAAGTGTTATGGTGGCATTGTTGATGTTGTCAGTGATGAGCTCTAACCCTAATCAAGGGCTTAGACAATGTTGATGTCAATGTGATGAGAGTAAAGCAAAGATATTATAGGAGCTCTAGTGAGGCCACTGTACTAGAGAATACAAGTGCTCAAGACTGGGGCTTGAGACATGCTATGACTACAGTATTTATACAGTTCAGAACAGTGCACGGACCAAGACCCTGATGGGAGAATTCCCACAGACCCTAAGGCACCAACAAATGGAAGAGAAGCATTCATAAGAATAGCCAATCAGCTGAAGGGAATGATGCTTCTAAAATGGAAGAGGAACAGAAATGAAGACCAGGCTGAAGACATAAGGCTAACCCTATGCCCTGGGTCTAGACCTGTCATGTGACCCATCACGTGCCTAGATAAGATAAAAGATTAGATAACCACATGAAAAGATAAGATAAGGTGATGTGATCAAAAATTGAAAAAGCGAACTATAACAGATGTCCCATTATTGACTACAAGACAGAAAATAAAGAGGCCAGAGGCAGTGCAAGGCACAAAGCAGAAGGTATCCAGAAAGACCTAGAGAGATAGGAGGAAGGCCAGAAGAAGAGGCCCACCCAAAAGAATGGACACAGAAACAGGGAAGTCCCAGGGGATGCAGGAAGAGCAGAAATATCCCCAAAGGAGAAGGAAAACCCAGGGAAAAAAAAGGACAGGTTCCTGGATAACAGATCAGAGGAGGAATGGAAACTGAAGGTAAAGAGTAATGGAGTCACTGGAACAAGGCTGGAAGATCATGGAATTCCCAGGGCAAGAACAATGGAGGGGTTCAGAGGAGGTTCTGAAGGAATGAACAGCATTCCTAGGAGACACAGAAGAGCAGAATGTCTTCAGGAATAGAATACCCAGGGAAATGAGCAGAATACCCAGAAGATACAGAAGAGCAGAATGTCTTCCAGGAAAATAAATACCCAGGGGAATGAAAAGACAGGTTTTGAGACAACATATAGAAAAGGTAAGGGAAAACCTGCAAGCAGGAATGGAGTTGTCAGGAAACAATGCCCAAAGAGCAAGGATTTCCTGGGCAGGAATTGAAGAGCACAGAGAGGTGCAGAGAGAATTCCATAAAACAAAGATTTCCCAGAAAGGGACAAAGAATGCCAAAGGCAATTGGGGGGAGTTATAGGGAGGTGGCACATTAATGAAAAATGTAGTGCCATACTGAGAAAATCCAAGCAGGTATCAATAAGGAGCTCAAACAAAGCTCAAACAACTGCAGGTAGAAAAATAAAGGGTAATTGCAGCACAGTCATGATGGAATAGTAAGCTTTCCAGGGAGAATAGAAAGGGACAGAGATGCCCAGAAAGTGCAAGAAGACTTTGGGCATGTGAGATAAAATGCAGGGAGTGCATTCAAGTGCAGAGGAAGAAAGGTGGTGCTTCTGAAGCCTGGTTGATCAGAAAGGTGGATATACCTTAACTGTGAGGGTAAGGAAACAGGTGGCAGGAATGCCAAGGGTAAAGAAGAATAATGGGTCAAATGCTACAAGTTTGAAGGAGGTCAGAGGCAGATGAAGGTGTTTTCCTGGTAGGTATATTGACAGATGAAACTGGCCTGCTACAGAGAGCAGAGCAATGTGGAGATGACTGCATACTTAGGCAATGGATTTGTAACTACCAGATAATGACAAAAAAGCTGTGATTCAGGATCAGAGTTAGCTGAGACCAGAGTAGTATGGAGCTACAGGGGGTGTGTGAGGTGCTGGCATGTGTTATCCAGTGAACAGATGAGATACTACTCAATACCCAGAGTTAATGGACCACAGTGGGTGAGTTAGTGATGTTCTAGAATCAATGAACACAAACTATCCAGCAAAGGGTGATGCTAGGCATTGACAGAGTGAATCCAACAGTCTTTGTAGGGTGTGTGGAGGTCTAATAGCTTGAGCAGATGAGGTGAAATTAAAGGAAAAGGGGAAATGTTAGAAAGAAGCAGGAGTGGGTGAAAGGGGGTTGGAGTGTTGGGGCTCCCAAATCCTAAATAGAATGAGGTATCCAATGGGGGATCATAATGATTGGAAGTACATGGAGGTGTGGTGCCAGAGGTTGGAGAGACAAGGAATACAGATTTAATAGACTTGTCATACTCAGAAGGTTGGATCTCAATAGGCTAGGATCAACTGCCAGAAATGGGTTACCTAGGAGTAGAGAACAGACATGAGAGGGTAATGACTACCTATTGATAATCCTGGGGTGACTTGTTAAAAAAGGGGCCAGGAAACAGCTAGAAGATGCTTAGACTGCAATGGTGAGATCTAGGCATGAGAAGTTAGTCATGATGGTCCAGGGTGACATGAAGTGATTTTTCATCAAGGATTATCAGGTGACAACAAAGTGTCAGAGAACTGGAGTCAGCTGCTGGAAAGGAGCAGGGAAAAATGGAGGGAGTGGTGCTCATGGGTAGGCAATCATAACCTAAACTGCATTTGAGGATCCATGAGGACTGGTGATGCTATATGATAATAGAGAGTCACAACTGCTCTGGAGAGCCCAGAGTCAGGAATAGGGGAATGCCAGGGTCAGGAGTCAGAAGTTGAATCTAGATGCAAGTATCTTGAGCAACTGGAGCCAGTGATTGGCATTTTAGAATGTTGGAGTGGCTTGGAAAGGCTTGGGAAGTCAGAGGTGGTAGGGAGCTTGCACTGTGAAGGATAGATCAACTTAGAAATCAAATGCCCAGAAGAGCATAAGGTTATAATGGTATCATTGGTGATCATAGCCTGACAGATGGTGTGAGGGATGGGTTGAAGTTCCAGAGATCTCAGAGGAATCACCTGTGAGTGCACCAAGCATACAGGTGGTTCAGAGTTGAGTGTTGAGAGACAGTCAAGGCTGATTCTGAAGTAAAGGCATGGAGAAGTGCAAGTGAGAGTATGAATATACTATTAAAACTTATTTTGAGTATGAGTGAACTGCTAAAATGTATACCAATCTCCTTTCTGAATGGAGCCCTTGTTGCTAGGGGGCAAAGGTCAGGTTCCAGCACCTTAGTAATGCATGAACCTGAGGAAAGGTCATACTCCAGAAACTCTGGGGATGTCTGGAGACTTTCAGAGGGATTTGGAAAGAGTTGGTTGATCAAACAGGACTCAGCTTTATCTTATGTGGTGTGCTCTTGCACTTTCCAGTGTTCTGATTTACATAGATGTTAGAGGTGAAGAAAAGGACTGTCTCAGTGCTTAACAAAAGAAACAGGCAGGATAAGAAGAGTCAAGCCTAGTCATGGAAGTGGTGTCATATCCCAGACCTTTAACCCAACTCCAACCCCATCCTGACCCAGCTTACAATTGGTCTTCATATCTAGTAAGCCACTCTAGCCCTCTGACTCCCCTTTAGGCAACTCTGGCCCTCTGTTACCATTCCAGTCTCCCCTAGCTATGCATGTACACTTCCCATCCATCAGCATTATACACTCCCCTGGGCTTCTGCTCCTACTTTACCCCATTTTATTTCTAGTCTATCTCTGCTCCAGTTAAGTACTACTCTAGCTCCCCTTCATCATCTCTGGAATGTCCTGATATAACTCCATTACCATTCCTGCTCTCAGTTACCATTACCATCATTGTTCCTATTCCTGTTCCATTCCTGTTTCTTGCTTCCCCCTGTTGCATCCTGTCACCCTTCAGTTTCAGTCTAACATGATTGGACATTGTCTTCCCTGACATTTTCATTTATTTCTTAGATATTTAAACATCTGCTTTACTTCTGAGTTTGCACCTGTCTCACCTCATTACACTCCTAGATAGTTCTGCCTCTCTAAGATATAAGTACTGTAGTTTTGTATCTTGTACCTTAGTATGAATATCAACAAAAAACAACAAAAACACCTCCTTGTTTTTGTCCTTACTCTGCTTGAGCCCTTGGGCTCACTCTGACCCTCCAGGTTACTCTGGAGTACCTCTGAGGCCAAGTGATATCCTTGAAGAAATCACAAAGTCCTACCCCCAGGACTAGGCTTGACTCTCCTCATCCTGCCTGTCCCTTCTGTTGAGCATAGAGATAGCCTTCTTAACCATCTCCAATATCTATGTAAATTGGGACACTGGAAAGTGCAAGGGCACACCACATAAGATGAAGCCAAGTCCTGTTTGATCATTGAAACCCTTCCTAGATTCCCCTGGAGCCCTCTGAAGCCCTCTGGAGTTATGACCTTCTTTCAGCATCAAGGGTTTCATTCAGAAAGGAACTGATTAAAATTATACCCATACTGGTATAGGTTTTTAATAGTCTCCTTCTATTGGGATAAAGTTTTAACAGGTGGGACCTTATGACTCCTTTAAGGATATCACTTGGTCCTGGAGATTCTCCAGAGTAACCCAGAGGGTCAGAGTGAGCCCAAGGGCTCAAGCAAAGTAAGAACAATGACAAGAGGGTGTTTATGTCAATATTTATACTAAGGTAACAGATTATCAAAACCCAAATACTGCTACTACTACTACTACTAGGTTGGAGTTCACTGGAAGGGGATGTGAGCTCTGGAGGTCTCCAGAGATTTTGGGAGATTTTCAAAAATGGTCAAGTAGTCAAGTAGCAGGTTCTTTATCAAACAGGACTTGGCTTCATCTTATGTGGTGTGCTCTTGCATAGCCTGGTGTCCTGATTTGTGGCAGGCCAGAGATAGCAGAGGAGAGCTTGCTCAGGGCTCAACAAGAGAGACAGACAAGACAAAGAGTGTCAAGTCCAGTCTTAAGGAGTGGAGTCATCAAGACTTATAGAAGGTAGTCAATAGGCTGGTTATAATCTCCAGTAGGGCCAGAGGGTCAGAGTGAGTTGGAGGACTCAGATCAGATAGGGATAGTAACAACAGTAAAGTTGTCACTTATCCCAAGTTAACATTAAGCCATAATGACTTTAATGCTGAAAACTCTGGAGTAACCTGGAGAGTTGGAGTGAGCCCAAGGGCTTGATTAGAGTGAGGATGATGACAAGAGGATATTTCTGTCAATATTTGTACTGAGGTACAAGATACAGGACTACAGTACTTATACCTCAGAGAGGCAGAACTATCTAGGAGTGTAGTGAAGTAAGATAGATGCAAACTCAGAAGTGAAGCAGATGTCTAAATATCTAAGAAATGAATGGAGATGTTAGGGAAGACAATGTCCAATCATGTCAGACTGAAACTGAAGGGTAACAGGATGAAACAAGGGGAAGCTGGAACAGGAATGGAACAGGAATAGTAACAATACTGGTAACAGTAACTAAGAGTGGGAATGGTGATGAAGTTATACTGGAATGGTCCAAAGATGATGAAATGAAACTAAGGTAGTACTTAACTAGAATAGAGATAGAACTGAAAACAGAATAGAGCAAAGTGGGAGTGAAAGGCCAGGGGAGTGTATACTGATGAAGGGGCAGGAAGCATATATGCAGAGCTGGGGCAGACTGGAATGGTGATGGAGGGCCGGAGTTGCCTGGAGAAGAGTCAGAGGGCTAGAGTAGCTTACTGAGTATAAGAACCAGTCATAAGCTGGGTTGGAATGGGGTTGGAATTGGGTCAGAGATACAGGATATGACAGATCCCACCCCCATAACTAGGCTTAACTCTCCTTGTCCTGCCTATCTCTCTTGTTGAGCACCAAGACAGTCCTCTTCCCCACCTCCAACATCTATGTAAATTGAAACACTGGAAAGTGCAAGGGTGCATCACATAAGGTAAAGCTAAGTCCTGTCCAATCAACCAACCCTTCCCAAATCCCTTCAGAAGTCTCCAGACATCTCTGGAGTTTCTGGAGTATAACCTTCCCTCAGGTTTGTGCACCACTAAGGTGCTGGAACCTGACCTTTGCCCTCTAGCAACAAGGGCTTTGTTCAGGAAGAAGATTGGTATATATTTTAACAGTTCATTTATACTGGGTATAGGTTTTAACAGGAACAGGAACAGGAATGGAACAGGAATAGTAACAATAACTGAAAGTGGAAATAATAACAGAGTTATACCAGAGTGGTCCAGAGAAGACAAAGTGAAACTAAGGTAGTACTTAACTGAAATAGAGATAGGGCTAAAAACAGAATAGGTCAGAGCAGAAGCAGAGGGCTGGAGGAGCATATACTGATAAAGGGGTAGGAAGTGTACATGCATAGCTGGGGTGGAATGGAATAGTGATGGAGGGCTGGAGTTGCCTGGAGGGAAGTAAGGGAGCTAGATTGGTTTACTGGATACAGGGATCAGTTGTAAACCAGGTCAGAATTGGATCAGAACTGGGTTGGAGATACAGGATATGACAGTATCTCCCTCTTTAGACCTGAATCCTTGAAGGCTGTTGGCCTGGGGTGTGGAGGATATGAACACATGATCATGTGTTAGCACCATTGGGGTGATTAAATGGAGCAGTGTGAAGGTAATGAGCATGTGACCTTGTTTAGTGACAATGGGGTGGAAGAGCAGAGTTATTGGCTTGCTTATGAATAAAAATGGATACTTTAGCATAACTTGTCCTTTCTTTTAGTACAATAACATGGCTGCATTCAATGACATTGTGACATGGGCTGAGGAATGCATTGTGGAATGTGCAAACAATGACAAGTAATTGGCCAATGTGAAGTATGCCAAGCACAAGAGGCATGTAAGGGTGAAAAAGGAGAAGAAGCAGAGAAAGGCAGAAAAGGCCCAGAAGGTGGCAGAGGAGGTTGAGAGGGCCTGGTGGGTGGCAGAGGTAGCTGCCCAAGAAAAGGTGAGTATCATGGTCATTCATCTGAGAGCAAGATAGCTGAAGACCATCAGGCAGTGTAAGTGCAGGCCCAAGTGGGGCCTAGCAATGACAAGGGGAAACAGAGGGTAGAGGAGGCACCAGCATGCTGGAGGTGCAAGGATAGGAGAATGGAGTGCAAGATAGGCATGGGGAAGTCCATGTCATGCTTGGCCTGTCAAGAGGCCAAGGCAAGGTGCAAGCATCTAGGGGAGGAGAAGCCAGTGTGAAAGTGGCAATAAAGAAATGCAGAAAAGAAGTGGCCCAAGAAAAAGGCATGCTCAGAAGGAGCAAAGGGCAGCACTGAGCAGATGGCAGAGGGCTATTGCCTGCTAGCAGTGACCATATGGGAGGTGGGGGGCAGGGTGGTGCAGGAGATGAGGAGGGAGAACCAGCTGCTAGCATGGCTGGTCAACATCCTCAATTCCATGTGGAAAGTGAGCAGAGAAAATGCAGAGAGTGGGCCAGAGAAGGGCAAAGAGGAAGACATGGCAGGAGACATGGCAGAACTTGGGGCAGAGGTCTGGAAGGGAGTGGAGAGAGAAGAAGACAAAGATATAATGATACTAGAGTAGGGTGGTAATAGCTCTAGTTAGCATCTTTGTAAACAGAGGTCAGGGTTTGGAATTGGCTTGGGGGAGGGGGGCCAGGAGTTAGAATACAAAAAGGGATGTCAATGACTACTTAAGTAAAGGCCTCATGAATATTAAGTGAACAAGTTTGGAGAAAGGGCAGAGTAATCCCAGAAAGTAAGGTTTCTGCAAATTGCAATAATCTATCAAGATGAAGTCTCATAACCAGGCAAGTGGTGCCTTGGGCAGCCATGGGATAATAAGAAGAACAAAGGAACAATCAAGAAGGAAATGGAATAATTAACTGAATTCCCTAGAGGGACAAGATTAAAGACTGATGTCAAAATAGTTGCTTTTGCATAGAGTCAGAGAAACTGAAAAGGAACAAAGGAGAGCAGAAGTGGAGAGACATGGAGCTTTGGAAAGACTACCAGAGAGAAGATCAGAAATTAGACTAGAGCTTAATAGTCAAACAAAATATCCAAAACAAATGTCAGAAGGGTTGGATCTAGGGTAGGGAAGGAATGGAGTTAAGAAAGGTTTCTTATCTTCAAAGGGAACTGAAATGTGCTGATTGCCAGTAAGACAGTTCATTGTGTGGCTAGGGATTGGAGCTAAATTGGAGTTGGGTCAGATTCTGATAAAGCAGGTAGGGGCAGAAATGCCAAAGATAGATTTCATTTCTAATGTCCTTATTTGGCAAGCTCCAATACTGGTCTGATAAACAGCTAGCTCCTTGTCCCCATGACAGGGTAGGCCTAATGTGGGCCAAACATTTGGAACATATGAGGAGGAGAATAGCCAGCCATATGGTTCTAGATTGAAAAGTGACTATATGTTATATTTTGTACCTCTGACCCAATTTCAACCCCATCCTGACCTAGCTTATGACTGGTCCTCATACCCAGTAAGCTACTCTAGCCCTCTGACTTTTCTTCAGGCAACTCCAGCCCTCTGTCACCATTCCAGTTTGCACCAGCTATGCATGTACACTTCCCACCCCTCCATCAGTAT
>JBBPKN010000405.1:0-42715 GCA_038089275.1 Pulveroboletus cf. rosaemariae
TATGTCAGAATTTGATTGAGAGTATGTCCAGAAGGTTAGAAGCAGTGATCAAGGCCAAGGGAGGCCATACAAAGTACTAAAATACACAGTTTATGCATTTCTATTATATAGCAAAATAATTGACCTAATGAGTTCCTGTTTTAAATTATCCATATCTTAATCAATTTTAATCAGAATTATATAATTCAGGTATTTTCATGTAGCCCTGATTGATTACTATTAGTGATCAACTAACATTTTAGCTTTATTTGTTCTTGTTGTGGAGTTATTTTATAAACACTGAGAAAGTACTAAATATTGGATTAATTTTTTAAGTTACTGTAACTTTATCATTCATCTACTAATTAGTACCTACAAGATTCACTTGTGTTTAGGTTAGTTTTCTTAGGAGAATAACAGTCTTCATTCACATGAAACTAAGGTCCACTTATGTTTAGTACACTATTCCCACAGTGTAATCTTACAACAGATTATAAGCCCTAAGTGCTTATAACTCCAGATATACATTTCTTACATACACTGCAAAAGTTGCCATGCCTAGCTCCTATGCACCCTCTGTTTCAGCAGCAGCACCTTCTGTCCAACCTTCTACCATTAGCTCAACTAGTTCTGGACACACCATATAGGCCTCTAGTTACCTGTATAATGTCTTTTTTCATGACAATAAAGGATCAAACTTTCAGATGTGAAAGTTTCACATCCAAACCATTCTTAACATCCAAGACCTCTGGGAAGTTGTTACTGGTGAAGAAAGTAGGCCTGACAAGGCTATTGAACCATCTGAGTTCCTTAAGTGATCTAAAAAGGATAAGAAAGTATATGCATAAATTACTCTAACCTTGAAGAACAAACCACTTAGTGGGGTACTTCACTGTTCCACAGCACAGGACATCTGGCAAAAGCTTAGTGAACACTATGAGCACAAGGGAAAACAGTCAATAGCCTACCTGATAAATAAGCTATTTTAAAGCAACTTATTAGATGAATTTCCTATGGAGATACAGCTAAATCTGATATGTCAGAAGGAAAATATCCTAATTACTCTTGGTCAGCCCCTTGATGATTCCCTAGTCACCATTGCATTGGTAATTTCCCTACCATTCTTTTACTCAACTCTTTGCACCATTCTTATGTCAACTGGTGACAAACTTATGACTAACAATGTAATTGCCCAAGTTCTAATTGAGGAACAATTCCAAAATTCTGCAGCATAAACTGCTCTCTTAGCCAAGGCCATGACCAAGGCTAAGAGAAAGGAATGGGAGCCTGAAAAGCAAAAGCAAAGGCAAAGAAAAAAGTATACTTATTGTAAAAGGTAGGCCACACTTAAAATAAGTGCCACAAAAAGAAGTCTGATGAGGGAAACAAGGACTCAGGAGGAAAGGTGAAGGAGAAACCTAAGGAAAAGAAGAGTAAATTATCAGCCAGAGTTGCTCAAGCAAATGCAAGTAACTTAGCCTCTTCTCTCTAACTCTTCATAGTATATGATGGTTCTAAGAAATCACAAAAAGAATTGTTATGAATGAACAGTTCACTAGCAGAAGAGTCACATGACAAGCACATGACCATGAGACTTCTATGCCTAACAAGGATAAATCCTAGGATATGGTTAAGTTGTTTCTTTTGAGTTTCCCCTTGAGTTTGAGCATAGCTTATGGTTGAATCTAGTATCTTAGATAATAGATCATCTTCTGATCTAATCTCTGATGAATCTGAATCTTGATCTAGATGAGGGTCAGATCTGATCATGGCAGATCTCTAGATGGAATCTCCTTGGCCTTATGGCTAAGGGTATGGTTTAATCTCTGCTAACTCTGAACTCTTCCCTTTTATTCTACATAGCCTCTTTTTTGATACATCCCTTTACTGCATGGCCATTAGTCATACCCTCAACCCTCACCCTATGCCCTACTTCCTTATTTAGATATGTGCTGGAGCCACTGAATGATCTGTGCATATTCTAGAGTAGTATAAGTAGCTTGTAGTTCTGTGTTAAGGCTTCCCAGTCTTAACCACTTGTTATCTTGTATATTGTATTTCCTAGGTTGTGCCTTGCAATATAGGTTATTCCTCTGGTGACTAGTGCTATGGCTTCTCAGGCCTTGCTATCCTAAGTCCCATTATCCTCTATCTATTTAATTTAAATCCAACAATGAAACTAATGCACCTTCTCAAGGCTATATTAATACCATTTAGAGTTAGAATGAGTTGTACAGAGTCTGACACTATAACAAGAATGGATTATCAATTCTTCATTGTGTTCTCAGATAGAGTATAAGCTTTCTAACTCTAACTAGCCTGCCTTAAGGGGGTATGACAGATTTGGTATTAGATTCAGATTAAATAGAGTGGTATTGGAGTAGAAAATACTTAGGGTAGCAAAGTCTGAGGAGCCAGAGCACAAGTCACCAGAGAATGGCCTATATTGCAAGGCACAAGCAAGAAACTACAATGTACATGATAACAAGTGGTTAAGGCTGGGGAGCCTTAACAAGAATTGTACTAGCTATTTATACTAATTCTGACCTGCACACAGATCACCAGTGGCTTCAGCTAAATACCTAAATAGGAAATAGGGCATAGAGTAAGAGTAGAGGATATAACTAAATAAGCCATGTAAAAAGGTGATATAGAATAAAAAGGTGGTATGGAATGGAAGAAAGGCTAAAGGTTAGTGGAGATTAAACCATGCTCCCAATTATAAGGCTAAGAAGATCTCATCTAGATCACTGCCATAATCATATCTTGATCCTTACCTGGATTGAGATCAGGTTCATTGGAGATTGGATCAGGAGATCACTGTTATCTGAGGTGCTAGATCTAACCATAAGCATATTCCCATAAATTCAAGGATAGACTCTGAATATTAACTTAACCATAACCTAGGGTTTGACCTTGTTAGGCATAGGATTCTCATGATCACATGCAGTCACATGACTCTTGTGCTACATTTGTAACATTCTGATACCTTTGCCCATATGAATTTATAGCATAGATAGTTTAAAATCTACCATTTTCTAAATTCTCCACAGCCTATTACTATCAGAAATGAATCTTCCATATGTGCATTAGATATAGGCCAAATAAGCCTAGATCTGCAACTTGAAAATGGCAACATTAGTGAAATCATACTCTAAGACATTTTCTATATACTTACCCTTGATGAAAATCTCTTCTCTATCATATGTCTCTTCAAGCTAGAGATACAAGTAATTTTCAACAACACAACCTGTCATATTAAGGATAGGTATAGGATAGTAGAACTGGAGCATAAGCAAAACTCACTCTATATGCTTGTGGCATCCCCATGTATTAAAGATCAAACAGCATATGTCATCAACAGTCTTTTACCATTCCTTAATGCAGAACACTCTCTATTTGCCCATGAAGCTCAATCTGACTCCTTCATTACTTGCCTTAACACTTGGCATTGCAGGTTTGGTTATGTAAGTCCAAACTCCATACTATGCCTATATTAACAGGACATGGTCACTGGAATGGAAATAAGTAAGCAGGAGAGCCACTGCAGTATGTGAAAACCTTGCTTAGATAGCAAGCAATATCATACTCAAATTTCCACCATGTTATCTATTAAATCACCTCAAGTTGTTATGATTGACAGTGTTGATGTTGTTAGTAATGAGTTCTAACCCTAATCAAGGGCTTGTTGGTGTCAGTTTCAGTGAGATAGAAGCAAGAGTAAATGATATAGAGGAGCCCTAGTGAGGCCACTGTACTAGGAGATACAAGTGCTCAAGACTGGGGCTTGAGATGTGCTAAAGCTACAGTATTTATACAGTACAGAAGTGCATATGGACCAAGACCCTGATGGGAATATTCCCACAGACCCTGAGACACCATCAAATAGAAAAGAAGCACTCATGAGAATAGCCAATGGCTGAAGAGAAATAAGGCTTCTAAAATGGAAGACTAATGGAGATGAAAAGCAGGCTGAAGACATGAGGCTAACCCTATGCCCTGGGTCTAGACCTGTCATGTGACCCATCACATGCCTAGATGAGATAAAGATTAGATAACCACATGGAATGATAAAATAAGATCACATAATTTGAAAAGTGAAAATTTGTGAACTATAATGCAAGTCCTTTTTCAGACATATTCTATTACATTTGATCCAGATAGGAATAGACATAACCCTTCAAAGATGTGTGAGTGGAAAAGTCCCAAGGCCTTTTATGGAGCAGGGACTGAGAGAACTAAGGCATGTCTGCACTTGCTAAATATAAGCATGGGTTGTCCAGCAGGATGCTATTGCTGGAGGTGAAGTGGATAAGTAGTCAGGCTATTAATATCAACAAAAAAGAGGTGTATTACTAGTGCACAGTTACACATGTACCAGGCCTAGCTAGAGAGGATGGGAAGGGAGAAGTAGCATAAGAAGTGTATGTACAAAGCACTACTTCATATACTATAGTAAAAACCATTGTTGGTCTAAAAGAAAAATGGGATTTACATAGGATTAGTAAGAAAAGGGGCATGCTAAATGAGCATGACAAATAAGAAGTTGATAAACAACAAATAGGCCAATAAAGCACATCAGAAATATGAAATAATAAAGATAAAATACACTTTATAAGATTTGCAATGGTAGATTGCAAATAGACTATTTGAAAAAGCTGAAATTGTTATGAAGTGACACTGCTGCACTAGAACCAGCCAATAATATCATGTGATTGTGCACAAAAAACCCCAAATTTAGCTTATGTTGTGGTATTGATCTTTGAATGACCTGTCCTAATCCTAAACAATCTGCCTTAAGAGGGTGCATCAGTTTCGTTGTCAGATTTGGTTGGAATAGAGTGAAGAACGATGTGTGGGACTCAAGCTAGCAAGGTCTGAGGAGCCATTACCACAAGTTAGGAAAGAAAGGACTATATTGAAGGTGGTATGGTTTTGGTATGAGGATAACAGGTGATTAAGGCTGGGGAGCCTTAACCAAGGAACTACCTACTATATATACCTAGCTAAGTGCACATGGACCATCCTAGTCTCTCCAGGACATTACCATAAATAGGAATAGGGCATAGGGTGAGGGTAAAGGGTATGACCAATGGGCCATGCAGATAAGGGGTATATCAAGGAAGAGGCTATGTAGAATGGAAGGTAAGGGTTCAGGGTAAGTGGAGATCAAACCATGCCCTCAACCATGAGGCCAAGGAGATCCCATCTAGAGATCTGCCACAGATCAGATCTGACCCTCATCTAGATTGAGATCCAGATTCATCAGAGATTAGATCGAGAGATGCATCTATCATCTGAAATACTAGATCCAACCATAAGCTATGCCCAAATCCAAGGGGAACTCTGAATAAACAACTTAACCATATCCTAGGGTTTATCCTTGTTTGGCAATAAAGTCTCACAGTCATGTGCTTGTCATGTGACTCTTCTGCTAGTGAATGTTACGTTTGTAACAGCTTAACCCTAGTTTGTGGTCTGTTTTCTTTTAAGAGTATTTATTATTTCTTTCCCTTAGCAGTGGTTATGTGACCATAAGTTACCTGACATGGATCTTCCTGGGATCTTCCCTGGAACTGCCCTTCTCTCTTATCTCCATGGATTTGAATCTGATCTTAGATATATCTGTGGCAGAGATTCCCATTCTCATGGTGCAAGCACCTCTGACCCTGAATTCCATTCTTAGTCTTCTCTTTCATTTCTTTATATTCATGCATGCCCTTTACTGGCATTCTTTAATCTCTATTTCATGCTTTCATTTCTCTTTATCTATAGGATTTAGGGTTATCTCCCTTATTAGGTAGTTTTGTACTTAGTAAGCAGTCCCCTCTGGCAATATATAAGGGGTGAGGTAAGCAGGACTGGATCTCCAGTCTTGCTCACTTGAGCTCTGATTTAGTATTATATCTGAGAAAACTCCCCTTTCACAGATTGTTTCACTATTCCTCTCTGCTTTCACAAGTGATCCACTAGCCATAGGGTTAGCTTGACTCACATTTGCATCCATGCCTAGTTTGGGGCCACTAGCACAGAAGCTCTTTTAATAGTAGAAGACATTTATCAAGGAGCTCTTAGATTAGAGTTAGAAGCAGTTCAGCATATCTATCTTGTACTTCAGAAATAGTTACCATATTGCAAATATGTGAAACATGAAAGTATTTGCAATATCTAAAGGGTAAAGGGTAACTGGAAAAGAAATGGAAAAAGTAAGAAAAAAGAAATTTGTAATATTACCCCCTTAATATGTCCAAGTTATTCAACAAGGAATTATAAGAAGAAATTGGGGAATTCAGTGATGTTGGCCCACCTGATAGAGTTAATAACATCATTGCCATTGTTATCTGTGTGATAAGAGAAGGGAGAAGAAATAATATTATAATGTATTTTTTTTAAACTTACTTTTTTTTGCATTTCTAATATCCTGTTAACTCTTCACATTGTCACATCATGTGACCCTTTCACATCTTCACCTCTTCATGCTGTCACCATTTCACACCTTCATATTTCACTGGTCTAGACTGGTCTAGACTATAAGGTCACATCTTATGTTTTGCATGTATATTTCTAGGTCCCCACTTTTTTTCTGCTATTGGATAGCTTACTGTATGATAGTTTAGGGCCAGCCTATTGTGCATGGTCTGTGTGCACTTCTGTAGTCTATATAAACAGGGCATGCAAGCTGAAAATCCCCAGTCTTGTGCACTTGAGCCCTAGTTGCTTTTTCAAGTCCAAGTTTCTTTTTTTTTGCCTAGTTTTGATTTCTCTATATTCAAAGGGATCACTTGTCTTCTCTAGTCTTGAGGCAACACACACAGAGGTGCCCAGGATATAGGATCAGAATGCTTGTCAGCATTTTACTTGCATAAGACTTTTACTTTGTTTGCACTTAGGAAAAAAAAGATCAATTTCATTATTAGGACTAGGAGTTTATGCCCAGTAGAAAGGAGTATCTCTAAGGGCATAAGAAAACATTGAAAGATTTAATCAATAAGGCCATTTTAGATTTTTCAAATAACAGATTAGAAAGGGAATCATTTCAAAGGAGATACAATAAGTTTAATAGGTTGATAGGACAGGATTTTAAGGAAAAAAGAGCTAGGGATAGAAAGATTGCCACCACAGATAGGCTCAAATTACTTTATCCTTCTTCAGTTCTAAAAACCTCCAAAAGAAGTTTCAGGACTATAGGATTTTCTTGCATCATCAGACCATTAACTTGCCCTTGCCATGTTCACTCTGGCAGATTACCAATCAGAGAAGGACCTTCTGGTCAATTTACCCCCTTCTAAGTCAGAAAGCAGTCCAGACATCAAGAAGCCTGCCTACAGATTTCCAGAAACTTTAACCTAGAATGAGCCAAGATTAAGATCACATGGATGGTCAAACAGTCTATTCTGCTCCAGAACATTATCACATCTGCAGCCTGAAATGCTAAAATGTGGCAGGAAAATTAGTCAATTCAAAAAACATAATGGTGAGTTCAAAGAGCCCCTTATGGGTAATAAAGGTGGCCTTTCATTGGTATCCATCTTTGATTCAGACATTGTTGTACCCCCAACAAACATCAAATTTGGTGAATACTTTTGCTTCTTATAACTTATCTATAAGGTCAGAGACAAGGGGAAGCAGGTAGGCATCACAAATAGTATGCTCATTGAGGTAATGGTATTCTTGGCAAGGGTGTAGGTGTTCATCCTTTTTTTTTATGAAGTAGAAAGGAAATGCCTGGGGTGAGTTTGATAGTCTAATTTTACCTGCTTGAAGATTTTCTTCAAGAAAGTCCTCTGTTGCTTTCCTTTCATTAGCAGATAGGGGATATACCTTCCCAATCTTGAATAGAAAGGTATCACAATGGTTGATCTCATGATTCTATGGCTAAATTGGGGGAAGGCAATCTAGACTTTGTGGGATGTCAGAAAAAACTGCAGAGAAATTGGAATAAATTTCTGGAAGAATGGTTTTCTTCTTTAAAGCTTTGGCAGCAATAGCTAAATCCATAGATGTATTTGCTACAACAGCTGCAGTAGACCAGGAATTTGCCTGGCAAATCTTCTGCATATGTCTTTTAAATATCACAGCAGTAATTGCCTCATTAAAAGAGGACTTATCAAGGAAATTGAAGAGAACATGGTTATCTTTTTCATCAATGGTGGTGGTTCTCAAGTTAAAGGATATTGGAAAGGTGGGTTAAGAGTCTCAAGTCCCTCAGTAATAGGCATTGGTCTTGGAGTTTATAGACTTACTGATAACAACTGTCCTTTGAGACCAGTTGATAAGTGGGTTGGTCTTTTTCAACCAGGGAAGGCCAAGGATAAGTCTTTCCTTGCTGCAATTGATTACATGTAAGAGGGCTTTATGTAAGAAGCCAGGGAAATGCAATAGAAGTCAACAAATATAAGTAATCTTTTCACTGGAGTTGGCAGAGGAATCCATGTTTCAGACTACCAGGGGTTTCTTGAGCTTTTTGGTGGGAAATTGATGGTTCTTGACAAATTGTCAATCTATACAGAAGATCTTGGCACCATTGTCAATCAGGGCCTGAGTAACAATGGCTTTTTCTTGCTATATAGTACTGGAAATGCAGAGATTGATTTGCATGGACCTCTTAGAGAAGGATACAAGTACAGGTGCACAAGAAGAGAAAGGGGAGACTTGTGTTGTAGAAGTTCCCCAAATTTAAAAAATTCTTTCTAACTGAAATCCTCTGAACCTCATCACTTTCCTCATTACCACTATTGGGACATTTTTCAGCTACTTGCTGGGTTCCAGAGTTCTTTAGCACAGAATCCTTAGGAGAATTGGAGAAGGTGGTACACTAGTGGTTCATGTGTCCAGGCTTTCAGCATCAGAAACAGAGTTTATTCCAGATGCAATGTTTCCATTCTTTCAGAGTTATACAAAGAGGTATCTGGATGGCATCTATGTCCATAGCATTGGAATTCTTTTCTGCCTTATGAGGGACAGAAGAAGGGTTAGTGGAAGTCCATGTAAAAGCACAAGAATTATAATGCTCTTGCTTAATGGATCAAGATTACTCTATGGTTCCTTGGAAGTACATAGCATTGATATACCAGGCCTTAATGGTTATGGGGACTTTCTTCATTGAGTGGATCTTGCATATAATCCATGAGATGATCCTGGCTTTATAATAGTCAATTAGTACATTATAATCAGTAATATTGGCAATCACAACATGATTTTGAAACTTCAAGGTATACTTAGCAAGGAAGGGGATTTAATCACCTTTGCAGTTTTGAACCATGTGCTGATTTACTAGCCAATGAACAGAGATATTAACTATATCCTGCTGTTTAAAGGCATCTAGGAACTTCGTAATGAATTCAGCAAAGGTTCCAGTTAAAACACCAGCAGAGATAATAGCCTTTTTTTTAAAAGTAGTTGTTTAAGATAGGGCAGATCCCTTAGTCATATATAACTGAAGCACTATCTTAGTGCTGAACTGCAAACTGAATCTTCTAAGGCCTGAAGGCACTCAACTACTGCTGCTGATCAAAGGCTTTGGACTAAAGCCAACAGAACTAGGCAAAAAATATAGGCAAGAGGCAAGAGACTTGGACTTATGAAAGCAGAGAGCTCAAGTGCACAAGACTGGGGTTTAGCCAGGCTTGCACCTCTCCTTTATATATGCTACATTAATGTGCACAGACCATGTAGAATAAACTGGCCCTAAACTAATGTACAGTAAGCCAACCAATGGCAATAAGGGAGTGGAGACCTAGAAATACATGTGAAAAACATGAGGCAAATGATGTTATAGTCCAGATCAGTCTAGATCTGTGACAATGTGACAATGTGAAGAGTTGCAAGGGTGCAGAAATAATGGTGAAAATTGAATAAAAATTATAACAATAACAATGCAAATGCCACCTTTTTCAGCTCAGAATTTTAAATGGCTTCATTAATGGCAAGATAAAACTGGACTGTATCTAGCCATTGCTTGCCCTAGCCCTATTGCTGCCATAGGCTTCAGGGATTTCAAGATGGAGTTCCATGGATTTCAAGGAGGACATAGGGGAAATAGGAAATTGCTAAGGATTCAGCACTTTGAATAAGTGGTGTTATCTAACAGAAGTAGGTGAAGGAGGAGTCAGTTCTCATGAGATGACAAGAGTAGATAATAGATTGTAAGCTAGATCTCTAATGACATCTCATTTGGGTTGAGATGTAGTAAGTGTCAACAAAGAGGTTAGCAAGCTTGTTGTGAGTAGTAGAAAGCTGACAAGGATGATCAGACTCAGATTTGAAGTCTGGTTGCTCAGGAGGAGCATGAGGGCATGACCAACAAGGATCAATAGGGGGTGGATGTGGAGTGGAAATGGTGGCTGTGAAAAGTACAATAAGAGTACCCACACAATAATAACAACACTACTTCTTTTGTTACATCTGACCTGGATAGAGGTAAACATAGCCCTTTGAAGATATGATATGTGAGTGGGAAAGTCCCAAGGCCTTTTATGGGGCAGGAATCAAGAGAACTGAGGTGCATCTGCACTTGCTAGACATGAGCATGGGTTGCCCAGTGAAACACTATTGCCAGGGGTGAAGTGGACAAGTGGTTGGGCTGTTAATACCAACAGAAAAAAGGTATATTACTAGTGCACAGATACACATGTACCAGGCCTAGCTAGAGAGGATGGAAAGGGAGAAGTAGCATAAGGGGTGTATATATGAAGCACTACTTCTTATACTATAGTAAAGACCATTGTTGGCCTAAAAGGAAAATGGGATTTACATAGGATTAGTAAGAAAATGGGCATGCTGAATGAGAATGAGAAATAAGAAATTGATAGACAACAAATAGGCTGATAAAGCATATCAGGAATATGAAATGATAAAGATAAAACATACTTTGTAAGATTTGCAATGGTAGATTGCAAATAGACTATTTGAAAAAGCTGAAACAGTTACTGTATTGCAAATATGTGAAACATGAAAGTATTTGCAATATTTAAAGAATAAAGGGTAACTGGAAAAGGAATGGAAAAAGCAAGAAAAAAGAGAATTGTAACATACTCCAATATCTGTGAACCAATAGAGACAGTGTCATAAGCCAGGCATTGCTATTTCATTACCTTTATTGACATTTCCTTATATTGGCTGGTGGTCAGACTAATGAAGATCAAAAGTGAGGCACTTATCTTTGCCAAGGAATACTTCTGCCAAGCTAAGGCTGAAACTGGTGAGTGAGCAAACTTGCTGCATGCAGATGGTGGCAGGAAGTACACATCAAGTAAATTCTAGGTCTATCTGAAGAAAAATAACATTTATCATAAGATAACCAATGCCTTCACCCCACAGGAAAACAGAGTAGCTGAGAGGATGAGCTGCACCTTGATTGAAACTGCATGCACTATGTTGAGTAATGCAGGCCTGCCAAACTGTTATTAATTAGACATAGTCACTATATAGCCCATCTTCTAAATTGCCTGCCAACATACACACTCAAAGACAATCTAATGCCACATGAATCCTTTACAGGTAATAAGCCATTGGTTGCCCACATTTATGTTTTTGGATGTAGCATGCACAAACATGTACCAGACCAGAAATGCCATAAACTTGACCCTAAATTATTAGAGTGCATATTCCTAGGGTTTGCATCAAATCACAAGGCCTTTGTGTGCATGAAATGCCAAACCAGCTGCATTGTCAAAATGCAGGATATAGTCTTTGTTACAGTGTTGATCTCTGAATGACCTGTCCTAACCCTAAATGGTCTGCCTTGAGAGGGTGCATCAGTTTTGTTATCGGATTCAGTTGAAATAGAGGGAAGAACACTGTAGTGGGCTCAGGGTAGCAAAGCCTGAGGAGCCATTATGATGTTAGGAGGGAAATGCCTATATTGTCAAGGCACTAGATGATGTACAAGATAACAAAGTGGTTAAGGCTGGGGAGCCAAAACCAAGGAACTACTCTACTATTTATACTAGGTCCAGATGTGCACAGACTACCTCCAGGGTTAAGGGAATACTAAATATAGAAGTAGGGCATAGGGTGTGCTTACTGAGAATATGACCAATGGGCCATGCAATATAGGTGTGTAGAATGGAGAGGCTATGTAGAATGGAAGGAAAGGGTCTAGGGTCAGTGGAGATTAAACCATACCCTCTACCATGAGGCTGAGGAGATCCCATCTAGAGATCTGCCACAGATCAGATCTGACCCTTATCTAGATTGAGATCCAGATTTATTGGAGATTCAATTGGGAGATACATCTGTCATCTGAGATACTAGATCTAACCATAAGCTATGTCCCAAATCCAAGGGGAAACTCTGAATAACAACTCAACCATATCCTAGAGTTTGTCCTTGTTTTGCAATAAAGTCTCACAGTCATGTACTTGTCATGTGACTCTTCTGCTAGTGAATGTTATGTTTGTAACAGTCTTTGCTGAAAATAACTTGTTAAAGATAAATCATGTTATCTTTAATGAGTTCAACATGTGAATGAAATTGAATAATGTACTAAATAAGCACCAAAGCCAGCCTGCTACAAGAAATCTAGCACATTTATCTGGGGACTCCATCAATGATGAGAGCCATAATGTGAGTAAGTGTTACAACTCAGAATTCTCTAAGGCTAAACCTAAACTAAAGACTAAGGAAAAAATACTGGAAGGAAAATCTAACTTTAAAGGCTAGATAAGAGAACAACTGAGAGGGAAAGCCCTAGAGGAGGACTCAAAGATAGACTGCATTGACTCAGGTAGAATAGACTGCTGACTTCTATTGAAGAAAGTAGAGAATCCTAAAAAGGAGCTGTTTCTACAAGTAATTAAGACTGGAAAGTCTTGACTATTTGAGGTTATCCTTTATATATTACCCAGTATAGTGCATGGACCATGTAATCTACATACACCAGTATAGGAACTCATATTAAAGAGAAAACTGGACATAAAGCATACTTACTAAAAAGTATGGCAGGAAATTATGTGGAT
This sequence comes from Pulveroboletus cf. rosaemariae, assembly GCA_038089275.1. NCBI lineage: Eukaryota > Fungi > Basidiomycota > Agaricomycetes > Boletales > Boletaceae > Pulveroboletus > Pulveroboletus cf. rosaemariae. The sequence continues at coordinate 12,939 of JBBPKN010000405.1, forward strand.
ATTGTTATAATTTTTATTTCATTTCCTTTATTTTCTTGACACTATTGCAACTCTTCACATTGTCACATCATGTGACTCCCTTTCACATCTTCACCTTTTCACTCTTTTACATTTCACATCTTCACATTTCACAAGTCTAGACAGGTCTAGATTATGAGATTACATCTCATGTTTATCATGTGTATTTCTAGATCCCTGCTCCTTTATTGCTATTGGTCTGCTTACTGTACACTAGTTTAGGGCCAGCCCATATTACATGGTCTGTGCACAATTCTGTAGCATATATAAAGGAGAGGTGCAAGCCTGGCTAAACCCCAGTCTTATATACTTGAGCTCTTTACTTTTACAAGTTTAGGCCTTTTCTTTTATCTTTCTACCTTTTGCCTAGTTCTGTTGGCCCTAGTCCAAGGGCCTTCATTCAGCAGCAGTATCTAAGTGCCCTCAGGCTTTAGTAGTAGTTGTTAGCACAAAGATTGTGCTTTACTTGTGCAAGACTAGAAACTATTGGCACTCATAGCAGAAGTATCACAGTTTATATGAGTCCCAGAAAAACTTATCTTTGAGGACACAAGCAGCAACTCATTGATTTAGTGAATGAAGCTATCCTTGGGTTTGAAGAAGATAAGAAAAGAAGAGAAAGTTTCCAAAAGAGATTCAATGATTTTGATTATCAGACTATAGCAGATTTTGCAGCTAAAAAAGCTAGAGACAGGCAAGTAGCCACAACAGACAGACTCAGATCCCTTAGAACTTCAGCAAGCCTCAGAGCTTCTAGGAGGAGTTTTCATACAATAGAAGTCCCCAAAATCCTATGACCATTAAGCAAATGTGTCATCTAGGAGAGAAAGAGTTCAGAGTTCTGGAGGACACTGACTTTGCACAACTCCCCAAATCCAGCAAGTCCAGTCTGGACATCCTAGAGCTCCCTTACTCCCTTTCCAACCCCTTCTTTACAATCCAGGATAAGCAGAGATTGAGTTTAACAGCAGCAACTCCAATACAATCTATTTACTTCAAAGCCATTGATGTTCTCAGATAATACTGACTTGATGGACCAACTCCAGGACATGTTGGGCACATCTAAGGATAGTGCAAGAAAAATTGCAGATCCAGGGAAGTGAAACAGAGATTGAAAAAAGTGAAAAAGGTGGTGGGCTCTGTTGATAATTTGGACATATGAAATAAATTGGAAGAACAATAGGGTAATGATTACAGTGGTGCTCTCACATCTTTCAAAAAAAGCAGAAGGATTTGCTTAGCTTACCTTGGAAAAATACATTGAAGAAAAACAAGATTTTATTGCAAACAATCAAGGACTTCAGGTACAGAAAGGGATAGCAGCATGGCCAACATTTGGAGATTTGGCAAAAGAAATAAAGGAGTATTTTTATATTAATGAACTTGCTTATGAGGCTTTAAAACAAATTGAAGCCCTCAAACAAATTGGAGCCATAGATGATTATCTCCAGGAATTTGAAGTGTTAAGAAAAAATGGGGAGATATTGGATGAGTATGCAATGAAGCTCATAAGAATACAAGTCCAATATTGTATCTACTCACAAGCCTATCTCCAAGGATTAAAGAAGTTAGTAAAGGAGTTGAAGGAGCAGTTTCAAGGTATAGGAAGAGCCTTCAAAAGGATGCAAGTAGAAAGGGGGCAGGCATCAGTAGGATGATTCCAGTCAAAATATAATCCCCCAGAGAACCTTCTCCTCCAGGATGATTTTTCTTCAACAATGCCTCTAATCAATACTGACCCCACCCTCAGTGGCAACTGTTTCCTTAGTTTACTCAAGTAGGAACACAGCTGGGTAGGGGGGTACCCATGGAGGTTGATGCACAACAAATAATAACACAGCAGGAATACTAGAAATGCCATAAAAAGGGTCATATTGCAAAAGATTGTTGCTCATTCCTCCCTTTTACTTCACCTTATATTGCAAGAGCTGGTTCTCTAGCTAATAATAGAGTCACCAGTCAAAGGCAAGTAGTAACCTTCAGAGATATTGAAGAAGTGCAGGGGCAGCCTAATACTTATGAGGCCTCTATGATTGATATGAGAACACTGGCAGCAAAAGCAGAAAAAGAGAAAAGGGGACAGGCTGTGCCTTGGGGCAGTATAGAAGAAGCCAAGGCCTACTTTTGAGATAAGTTTGAGATAGAATCTAAACAGTCTTTTCAAGAATGACTTTGATCAATCAAGGTAATTGAAGTTATAAGGTATTTAATTCTGGTAGCACTGTAAAATTCTTCAATTCTAGGATATTTGCTCAAAGGGATCTTTTTGGAGCTCAGCCATGGGCAATAACATGGTGCTTAATTCCTCTCAAAAAGAAAAGGAAAAAGATTTCCCTTTATCTATAAGACACTTACTATTAACAGATATTAAAAAAACTCTTAATTTATTAGAAAACAAGGACAAATTTTTATTAGAAATCTAAGTCTTAGAAAAAGGAAAATATTGGGTAAAAATGGAAATACTAATGGCTCTTTTAAACACAGAAGCAGTGGTAACATTCATCAATAAATAGTTAGTTGAATGATACAAAATCAAGCAAGTACCACTAAACCAAAAAGTAACAGTAATAAATGCAGATGGAAGTGAGGGAATAGGTGGATGATTACAAACAAAGGTATCTTTAAGAATTAGTTTTGTTGACACTTCAGATTGTAGACATGAAGAAGAAATCAAAGCACTAGTATCAATCATAGAAACAGCTGATCTTATTATAGGATATAACTGGTTCAAAAGGCATAATTCAACTACTGATTGGAGAAAAAAAACTATTTCTTTTACAAGAGTCAAAATTGCAACTCAAGAAATTGAACCTGAACTTAAAAAGTTAAAGAAACAGGTATCCAAAGAATTTTGGAAATTTCTAAAGATTTTTTTCCAAAAGCAATCAGAGAAAATGCTGACCTGTAAACCATGGGATTATGCAATTAAACTAAAAGAAGGATTTATTTCTAAAAAAAGTAGGGTAATTCCCTTATCTGACACCAAAATAACAGAAGTTAAGGAGTTTATCAAAAAGAAAACAAAAAAGGGATATATTCATCCTTCTAAATCACCACAAACATTGCCAGTATTCTTTATCAGCAAAAAAGATAGGAAAAAGTGAATGGTCACTAATTATAGATATCTCAATAATTGGACCATTAAGAATAACTATCCACTTCCCCTTATTTCTACTCTAATTGACTATCTAAAGGAAGCTAATCTTTTTACCACCCTAGATCTTTGATGGGAATATAATAATATTTGAATAAAAAAAGGTAATAAATGGAAAGGGGCTTTTACCACCTCTATAGGAGCATATGAATCCATGGTAATATATTTTAGAATATACAACAGTTCTAGCACTTTTTAAACTATAGTCAATAACAACTTTCATGACTTTTGATCTTTTGTCATGATCTACATTGATGACATTATTATATCTTCAAAAGGAAAGACTAAAGCAAAACATGCAGCACTTGTATTCCAAGTGCTATAACAACTACTAGATAATGATTTATTTCTTAAGCCATCAAAATGTCACTTTATAAAGGAAAAAGTAGACTATTTAGAAATGGTTATATCTAAAGATGGGGTGGAAATGCTAATGAATAAGGTCAAAGCAATTTAAGATTGGCCTGTATCCTGCACCCTTAAGCAAGTTCAAGCCTTTCTTGGTTTGGCAAACTACTATTGACAGTTCATTCAAGATCTTGCAGATATTTCATGGCCTCTAAATGATTTTACCAGGAAAGAAATTTTTTTTTGTGGAATGGCCCTCAACAAAAGGCTTTTGTTACACTGAAGAATATTATCAGTATAGCCTGGTCTACCCAGATTCTTCAAAACCTGTCTGGGTAGAAACTGATATTAGTAACATTGCCACAGGGGCAGTTTTATCCTATTTGATCAAGGAACACTGGAAACCAGTGGTTTATCTTTCCCACTCTCTTTCCCTAGCAGAATGTAACTATCCAATTTATAACAAAGAATTGCTGGCTATCATTTAGGCTTTAAAGGAATGGCAACATCTTCTGGTCAATTATACCAATTTTGAGATTTGGACTAATTATCAAGCTCTTAAACACTGGAAAAAATCACAAGATCTGTCTGGCCATCAAGCTCATTGGGTGAAAATGCTCATAGAGTACTGTTTCACCATTATCTACAAACCAGGTACCTCCAATGGATGAGCTAATGCTCTCTCTTGCCATGTCAATCATGGTACAATCAACAATGAACCAAACAAACAGGTTATCATGCTCCCACCCTTGTGTTTTGCTCCTCTTTCTATATAATCTGCTCTTCTTTTAAATACTTTCCTTTTAGATGTCATTGCCACTACCACTGCTCTCCTGGATGATGATCTCCCAGGGTTATGTTATAATGCAGATGAAGGATACCTGATGCATCAAAAGTCAAACACAATTTTCATTCCAGAAGAATAATGCATGAAAGCACTCAGATTATGCCATGACTCTCCTATTGCAGGTCATGGAGAACAACAAAGAACATTACATATGCTTAGGAGATATTTTTATTGGCCAAACATGGCAAAAGATGCTTTTAATTACATCAAGTCCTGTCAAGCATGCTCTCTTATGAAGGGTTCACAAAAAGCACCAGCAGGAAAACTTATTCCTTTTCCCATTTCTGCTGAAACATGGAAGGATATTTCAACAGACTTTATCACAGGACTTCCTTTATCAAATGGATTTAATGCTATTCTGGTAGTAGTAGATTGATTTTCAAAAGAGGTGGAATTTATTCCATGTTTATTCTTCAAAATCTCCTTTTTAATTTAGCTAAATTATTTAGAGATAATATGTGGTGTTGCCATGGACTACTTATATCAATAGTTTCAGACAGGGATTTGCAATTTGCTTCAGCTTTCACTAGTGACCTCTGTGCCTCTTTGTTAAAATGTATACTGAATACAAATATATTGTTAAAAACATATACCAATCTCCTTCCTCAACAAAACTTTTATGGCTAGAGAGCAAAGGTCAGGTTCCAGTACCTTAGTGGTACATAAACCTGAGGGAAGATTATACTCCAGAAACTCTGGGAATGTCTGGAGACTTTCAGAAGAATTTGGAAAGGATTGGTTGATTAAACAGGACTTGGCTTTACATTATGTGGTGCACTCTTGCACTTTCTGATGTCCTGATTTACATAAATGTTGGAGATGAGGAAGAGGGCTGTCTCAATGCTCAACAAGAGGGATGGGCAAGATGAGAAGAGTCAAGCCTAGTCATGGAGATAGGACCTTATGATTCCTTCAAGGATATCACTTGACCCTGGAGGTTCTCTGGAGTAACCTGGAGGGTCAGAGTGAGCCTAAGGGCTCAATCAAAGTGAGGACAATAACAAGGGGGTGTTTATGTTGATATTTGTACTGAGGTACAAGATACAGGACTATAGTACTTATACCTCAGAGAGGCAGAACTATCTAGGAGTGTAGAAAAGTGAGACAGGTGCAAAACTCAGAAGCAAAGCAGATGTCTAAATATCTAAGAAACAAATGGAGATATCAGAGGAGACAATGTCCAATTATGTTAGACTGAAACTGAAAGGTAATAGGATGAAATAAGGGGAAACAGGAACAGGAATGAAACAGAAATAGTAACAATAATAGTAACAGTAACTGAGAGTGGGACTAGGAATGGAGTTATGATGAAGTGGTCTGAAAAAGGCAAGTGAAACTAAGGTAGTACTTAACTGAAATGGAGATGGAACTAGAAACAGAATAGAGTGGAGTGGGAGCAGAGGCTGGGGAAGCATATATTAATAGAAGGTGAGAAGTATACATGCATAGCTGGGGTGAAATGGAATGGTGATGGAGGGCCAGAGTTGCCTGGAGAGGAGTAAGAGGGCTAGAGTGAATTACTGGGTATGAGGACCAGTCATAAGCTGGGTTGGAATTGGGTTGGAATTGGATCAGAGGTATGGAATATAACAGTATTTCCCCTTTAGGCCTGAACCCTTGAAGGCTATTGGCCTAGGGTGTGGAGGGTATGAACATGTGATCTAAGAGAGTATGGTAATGGGCATGTGATTGTGCATTAGCATCATTGGGGTGATTAAATGAAGCAGTATGAAGGTAACAAGCACATGATCTTGTTTAGTGACAATGGGGTGGAAGAGTGGAGTTGTTAGCTTACTCATGAATAAAAGTGGTTACTTCAATGCAACTTGTTCTTTCCTTTAGTACAACAACATGCCCTTATTTGATGATATCATGACATGGGCCAAGGAGTGCATTGTGGAGTGTGCTGACAATAACAAGATATTGGCTGATGTGAAGTACACAAAGCGCAAGAGGTGCATAAGGGCAAAGAAGGAGGAGGAGTGAAAAAAGGTAAAGAAGACCTAGAAGGCAGTGAAGAAGATCAAGAGGGTCCAGTGGATGGCAGAGGCAGCTGCCCAAAAAAAGATAAGTACTGTGGTCATTTACCTGAGAGCAAGGGAGCTGAAAATCATTCAATGGTATAAGTGCAGGTTCAAGTGGGGCCTAGCAATGACAAGGGAAAGCAGAGGGTGGAGGAGGTACCAGCATGCTGAAGGTATGAGAATAGGGGGATGGAGTGTGAGGTAAGCATGGGAAAGTCCATGTTGTGCTTGGCCTGCCAAGAGGCCAAGGTAAGGTGTAAGTGCCCAGGAAAAGAAAAGCCAGTACAAAAGTGGCAACAGAGAGATGTGGAGAAAAAGCAGCCTGAGAAGAGAGTATGCTCAGAAGGAGAAAAGGGTGGTGCCAAGCAGGTGGCAGAGGGCTGTCACCTGCTAGTGGCAACCATATGGGGGATGGGGAGCAGGATGATATCAGAAATAAGGAGGAAGAACTGGCTGCTAGCATGGCTGGTTGATATTCTTGATTCCACATGGAAAGTGAGTAAAGGGGATGCAGAGAGTGGGCTGGAGGATGGTAAAGAGGAAGAGGTGGTGGGAGAGGTGGTGGAACTAGGAACAGAGGTCCAGGAGAAAGCAGGGAGAGGAGAAGGCAAAGATATAATAATACTAGAGTAGGGTGATAATAGCTCTAGTTAGCATTTTTGTAAACAGAGGGTGGGGTTCAGAATTGGCTCAGGGGCTGGGAGCTAGAATATAAAAAGGGGTATCAAAGACTACTTAAGTAAAGGCCTCACAAACCTTGAGTGAACAAGTTTGGTAAAAAGGCAGAGTAATTCCAGAAAGTAAGGTTTCTGCAAATTGCAGAATCTATCAAGATAAAGTCTTATGACCAGGCAAGTGGTGCCTTGGGCAGTTATGGGCAATAAGGAGAACAAAAGAACAACCAAGAAGAAAATGGAAGAATTAACTGAATTCCCTAGAGGAACAAGATTAGAGACTAATGTCAAAATGGTCACTTCTGAAATAGAGTCAGAGAAACTGAAAAGAAATGAAGGGGGAGCAGAAGTGGAGAACCACAGGGCTTTGGAAAGACTACTGGAGAGAAGATCAGAAATTAGACTAGAGTTTGATAGTCAAATAAAATATTCAAAACAAATGTCAGAAGGGTCAGATCTAAATTGAAGTTGGATCAGATTCTGATAAAGCAGGTAGGGGGCAGAAATGTTGAAGACATATCCCATTCCTGATATCCTTATTCAGCAAGCTCTAATACTGATCTGATGAACAGCTAGCTCCTTGTCCCCATAATGGGGTAGGTCTAATGCAGGCCAAATATCTGAAACATACAAGGAGGAGAATAGCCAGTCATATGGTTCTAGATTAAAAAGCTACTACACAATTATCAGGAGGACAGGGGTCTGGGACCAGAGGCATGGAAGGAGCAGCTGAAGGGGCAAAGTGGATATAACCTGGGGGTTCAGTGATTAAAGAAGGTGTGGAGTCAAAGCCTGTGGGGGACCACCTAGTTGCAGATGTCATTTGCAAGATCAGTGGTCATCTTTGCTGAGAGATAAAGGAGCAGAACAAGCTCCTTTGTAACCTAGTCCAGATCAAGCTGGCAGAGGGCCATTAGGCTGGGTACATTGTGGCAGGAGGACCAAGAGTTGTCACTGTTGACCTTGAGGCTGAGGTAGAGTGGAAGGACTGCAGAGTGGCAGTTAGAGAGAACCTGGAGAAGTGGATATTGTGCTGAGGGTTGCTTGCTGGTCTTGCCTCCTGTATACAACATAATTGAACATATATGCTAATTGAATTGCACATCATTCATGTGCTGCAGTGAAGGGAGGAAGATAAGCTACTTGGGAGAGGGATGGAGGCAATTAGAGACAATCAGAGATAGATACAGTTAACATGGGTAGGGATCAGTCACTGCATGAGTGATAAGGGTAGTTGGAGGGGGCAATTGGCACAGAGCAAGTCTGGTCATTGCATAAAGAGGTAGATAGTTGACCAGGTGGGCTGGGCACTGCAGTGGAAGAGATCAGAGATGGAATAGAGGGAGGTCAGAAGAGCAAGTGATGGGACTGAGGGAAGGGCACAAGCACTAGATGACTGGTAGGTTGCAGATTTGTTAAAACTTTCCATTCTTCTTAAAGAGACTGTTAAAACCTATACCAAGATAAGTATACTTTTAACCAGTTCCTCTTTTTTAAATGAAACCCTTGACACTGGAGGTAGATCAGAACTCTGGGTGCTCTGGAGAATTCCAGGGAAATCTAGGAAGGATTTCAATAATCAAATGGGACTCAGCTTTACCTTATGGGGTGCACCCTTGCACTTCTCTGTTGTTCTGATTTACATAGAGGTCAGGGTGGGTGACAAGGCTGTCTCTATGCTCAACAGGAGGGACAGGCAGGACAAGGAGAGTCAAGCCTAGTCATGGGGGTGAGGCTTTATGACTCCTTTGAGGATATTGCATAGCCTTGGAGGTATTCCAGAGTAACCTGGAGGGTCAGAGTGAGCTCAAGGGCTCATGCAGTGTGAGGATGACAACAAGAGGGTTCTGGTGTTTTTGTCAATATTCATACTGAGGTACAAGATACAGAACTACAGTACTTATACCTCAGAGAGGCAGAATTATCTAGGAGTATAATGAAATGAGACAGGTGCAAACTCAGAAGTGAAGCAGATGTCTAGATATCTAGGAAACAAATGGAGATGTCAGGAAGACAATGTCCAATTATGTCAGACTGAAACTGAAGGGTGACAGGATAAAACAGGGGAGAGCAAGGAATAGGAATGGAACAGGAATAGTAACAATGATGGTAACAGTAGCTAACTGGGAACAGTAATGGAGTTATAGTGGAACAGTCCAGAGATAACAAAGGAGAACTAGGGTAGTACTTAACTGGAGCAGAGATAGACTGGAAGCGGAATGGGTGGAGTGGGAGCAGAAGTCCAGGGGAGCATATAATGCTAAGGGGCAGGAGTGTACATGTGTAGCTGGGGAAGACTGGAATGGTGACAGAGAGCTGGAGTTGCCTGGAGGGGAGTTAGAGGGCTGGAGTGGCTTACTAGGTGTGAAGATCAATTGTAAGCTGGGTCAGAATGGGGTCAGAATTTGGGTTGGAGGTCTGGGATATGACAGTATCCCCCCCTTAGGCCTAAACCCTTGAAGGCTGTTGGCCTGGGGTGTGGAGGGTATGGACATGTGATCTGCAATAGTGTGGTGATGGGCACATGACTGTGTGCTTTGATAACATTGGGGGTAGAATGGAGGGTTGTGGAGGCAACAAGCATATGACCTTGTTTAGTTACAATAGAGTGGAAGAGTGGAGTTTCTTGGCTTGCTCATGAATAAAAACAGGGACTTCAACAGTAGCTTGTTCTTCCTTCATTACAACAATATGGCCTCATTCAAAGATCTCATGGGCTGGGCTAACAAATGCATTGTGGAGTGTGTTGATGACAATGAGGTGTTGAGTGACATCAAATATGCCAAGCGCAAGAGGTGCATGAAGGTGAGGAAGGAGGAGGAACAGAGAAGGGCAGAAAAGGCCCAGAAAGTGGCAGAGGAGGCTGCCTGAAGGCAGGCTGAGGAGGCCAAGAGGGCCCAAAGGATGGCAGAGGCAGCTGCCCAAGAAAAGATACATACCATGGTTGTTATCCCATAAGTAGCACCACTGATGATCACAGGCAGTGCGAGTGCAGGCCCAAGTGAAGCCCAGCAATGGCAAAGGAAAGCAGAGGGCAGAGAAGGCACCAGTGTGCCAGAGGTGCACAGATAGAGGAATGGAGTGTAAGGTGGGCATGGGGAAGTCTATGTCATGCTTGGCCTGTCAAGAGGCCAAGGCAAGGTGTGAATGCCCTGGGGAGGAGAAGCCGATGCAGAAGCAGTGTCAGAAAGATGTGAAGAAGAAGCAGTCCGAAAAGAGGGCTCACTTAGAGGGAATGGAGGGTGGTGCCAAGCAGGTGGCAGAGGGTTGTTACCTGCTGGTGGCAACCATATGAGAGGTAGGGGACTGGGTAGTATGGAAGATGAGAAGGGAGAACCAGCTGCTAGTGTGGCTGGTCGACATCCTTGATCCCATGTGGAAGGTGGGCAGAGAGGATGCGGAGAGTGGGCTGGAAGACAGGGAAGAGAAAGAGATGGCAGAAGAGGTAGCAGAGCTTAGGACAGGGATCTGGGAGGGGGTGGAAAGGGACAATGATAAAGACATAATGGTACTAGAGTAGTGTAGTAGCTACTTCAGTTGTCTTCGTAACAGAGGTCAGGGTTTGGAAATAATCTGGGGAGTCAGAAATAAGAATATAAAAAGGGGTTCACAACTTCTGAAGTGAAGGCTTTGAGCCTTGAGTGAACAAGTTTGGAGAACATGTGGAGTAAGTCTGGAAGGTAAGGTTCCCACAAATTGTAATAACCTGTTAAAATGAAATCTCATGACCAGATAAGTAATACCTTGGGTGGTCATGGGCAATAAGGAGGACAAATGGACAGCCAAGAATGAATGGAAGAAATAGCCAAATTTCCCAAAGGGGTGAGATTAAAATCTGATGTCAAAAACAGTTGCTTCTGCCATAAGGACAGGGAAACTGAAAAGAAACGAAGGGTAGAAGTGGAGAGTTTTGGGGCTTTGAAATAACTTCTGGAGAGAAAATCAGAAATTAGACTAGAGTCTGATAATCAAATGACAACCAAAAAATGTCTGAAGGGTCAGATCTAGGGTGAAGTTGAGGGAGGTTCATTTATTTCCAAAGGGAACTAAATATGATAATTAAGGGCAAATGGATTCTGTACTCAGTTAGAGTCAGGGTTAGTGTGGAGTTGGCTCAAGGAAGATAAGGTCCCAAGGAAACAGTTGGCACTTATTTTCCCACTCTATCATGGCTGGATTCTCAGATCTCTACTTCTGGTTGGATAACCAGCTTGCTCTCCATCCCAATAATGGAATGGCCCTCATAATGGCCAAGAATCAGGAAAGGAGGAGGCATAGAGTCAAGGCATACAAGGCTGGTACCTTAACAGGAATAGAGGGAGCAAACTCTAGCCAAAGAGATAGGGGTGGAGTATGGATCAGAATGGTGGAAGGAGTCTGGAACCTCACTACCCTTAATAAGGCAGCCCAAGGAGTTGGTATGACAGGTGATGGATTGGTTGCCAATACAATCCATGAGGTTGGTGGTCTGATTCATCAGAACTTAAGGGAGCAGAACAGGCTCCTTTATGACCTGGTCAAGATCCAGATGGAGGAGGGCCACCAGAAGGGATATCTCAGGGCAGAGTCTGGTGTTCATGTAAGCAATCATGATGCTCAGCGGGAGGGGTGTGGAGGTCAGAGGGCTGGAGAGGGGATGAGGGTTTTTGTGGCCAAACTCAGGGCTGGAACAGAGCCAGAGAATATTATGGTGGGGGCTGGAGAAGACCTGGAGGAGTGGATGTTCCACTGAGAGTAGCTTGCTGACCTCGCCTCCTAAACACAACAAATATTTGTATACTGGTTAAATTGCACATCATCTTTGTGCAGCAACTAGGGGAAGAAGGTGGGCTATTCTGGGAAGAGCTGGGGACAACCAGAAATGATCAGGGCTGGGTATAGTCAACATAGGTAGGAGTCAGGTACTGCACTAGTGGTAAGGTAATCAGAGGGGGCAATCAGCACAGAGCACATCTGGTCATTGCATAAAGGTAGACAGTTGACCAGACTGTGGCAGAAGAGACTGGGGAGGGACCAGAGAATGGAGGAAAAGGCAAGTGTAAGGGGAACTGGATTGCTAGGTGTGAGCAGTGATATTCAGTGTGATCACTAGATGGTATCCCTGCCTCAAGGTTGACATCCCATCATTGACTAGGAGACAGCCAGGAAAGATGCCAGGGGCAGTGCAAGGTAAAGCAGAAGTGGTCCAGAAGGATCCAGAAAGACGAGAGGGTGGTTGGAAGAAAAGGCCCATCAAAGGACAGATGCAAGAACAGGGAGGTCCCAGGGAATGTAGAAAGAGCAGAAAAATCCCCAAAGGAGAAGGAAAACCCAGGGAAAATGAAAGGACAAGTCCTGGACAACAGGGCAGAAGAAACGGAAATGAAAGGCAAAGAGGAATGAAGCCATCAGAACAAGGCTGGAAAAACAAGGAATTCCCAAGGCAAATAACAGAGGGGCTCAGAAGGGTTCCGAAGAAAGAGGCAGCATTCCCAGGAGATGCAGAAGAGCAGAAACATTGCCAAGGAAGGGATACTCAGAACAAAAGAATTCCCAGAAGACACAGAACTGCAGAAGGCCTACTGGGAAAGAATACCCAGGGAAAACAGAAGAACAGGTCCTGAGATGACATTCAGGACAGAAAGAATTACCTGCAAGCAGGAAACGGAGTTGTCAGGAACCATGTCCAAAGAGCAAGGATTTCCCAGGCAAAAGACAGAGAGGGGTGGATCAATTCCACCAAACAGTTAGAAGAAATCCAAGCAGAGAACCATAGCAAACTGAAACAACACTCAACCAACTGCAAGCAGGGAAGAAATGGTAAGCATGGCACAGTCATGACAGAAGTGTGAACCTTCTGAGAAGACAGAAAAGAACAGAGATGCCCAGAGGGAGCAAGAGGCTTTTGGTATGTGAGACAAAACATGGGGGCATGGCAGAGAGCAGAGGAAGAGGGGTGGTGCTTCTGAAGCCTGGTTATTCAGCAAGGTGGATGTACCTTGGCTGTGAGAATAAGGAGTGGGTGGCAGAGGTGCCATGGGCAATGAAGAACAATGGTCTAATGCTACAAGTTCAGAGGGGGTCAGAGGCAGACAGAGGTCTTTCTGGTAGGTGTATCAACAGATGAAACTGGCCTGCTACAGAAGCAGAGTGATGCAGTGACGACCATGCACTTAGGCAATGGTGTCATAACTACCAGATCATGACAATAAGAGCTGTGGTTCGAGATCAGAGTTAGCTGAGACCAGAGTGGTACAGAGCTATGGGGTGTGTGGGATGCTGGCATGTGTTATCCAGTGAACAGACAAGGTACTACTCAATACCCAGAGTCAATGGACCACAGTGGGTGAGTTAGTGGTGTCCTAGAATTAGTAAACACAAACCATCCAGCAGAGGATAATGCTAGGCATTGACAGAGTGAAGCCAACAGTCTTGTAGGGTTTGTGGAGGTCCAATAGCTTGAGCAGAAGAGGTGAAATTGAAAGAGACAGTGAGGTGTCAGAAAGAGCAGAAGCAAGTGGAAAGGTCAGAATGTTGGGGCTCCCAAATCTAAAATAGGACAAGGTACCCAATGGGGGTCATAATGATTGGAAATGCCTGGAAGATGGTGCCAGAGGTTGGGAAGACAATGGGTACAGGTTTAATAGACTTGTCATGCTTGGGAGATCAAGTCTTGAAAGGCTAGGACCAATGGCCAGAAATGAATTGCCTAGGAGTAGAGAACTGATGCTAGAGGTTGATGATCACCTATTGGCAATTCTGGAGTGACTTGTCAAGAAGGGGCCAGGGAAGTGGCTGGGGAATGCTTAAACTGCTGTGGCTAGATCTAGGCATAAGAAAGTGATTGGAATAGTCTGGAGTAATGGGGAGTGATTTTCCATCAAGGATTACCAGGCAACAATAAAGTGTCAGAGAACCAGAGTCAGATGCTGGAGAAAAGCAGGAAAAATGGAGAGAGTGACACTCATTGGTAGGGGACCATAACCTAAGCTGCATTCAAGGATTCATAAGGGCTGGTAACACTGTCTGATAGTAGGAAATCACAGCTGTTCTGGAGGGCCCAGAGTCAGAAATAGGGGAATGCCAGAGACAGGAGTTAGAAGTTAAATCTAGGTGCATGTTTTTCAAGTGATGGAAGCCAGTGACTGACATCGTAGAAGCATTGGAGTGGCTCAGAGTGACTCAGAACAGCAGGGGCTATAAGAAGCTTGTGCCATGAGGACTAGGTTAACTTAGGGGTTGAATACCCAGAAGAGCATGGGGTCATGGCAGTGTCATTGGTGTTCATATCCTAACAGCTGACACAAGGGATGGAATAAAGTTCTGGAGATTTTGGAAGGATCACCCATGAGTGTGCCAAGCATGCAGGTGGTTCGGAGTTGAGTATTGAGAATCAGTGGAGGCCAATCCTTATGTGAAGGCAAGAGAAGTGCAAGTGAGAGTACAAATATACTGTTAAAACTTTCCATCCTTCTTAAAGAGACTGTTAAAACCTATACCAAGACAAGTATACTTTTAACCAGTTCCTCTTTTTTAAATGAAACCCTTGATGCTGGAGGTAGATCAGAACTCTGGGTGCTCTGGAGAATTCCAGGGAAATCTAGGAAGGATTTCAATGGTCAAATGGGACTCAGCTTTACCTTATGGGGTGCATCCTTGCACTTCTCTGTTGTCCTGATTTACATAGAGGTCAGGGTGGGTGACAAGGCTGTCTCTATGCTCAACAGGAGGGACAGGCAGGACAAGGAGAGTCAAGCCTAGTCATGGAGGTGAGGCTTTATGACTCCTTTGAGGATATTGCATAGCCTTGGAGGTATTCCAGAGTAACCTGGAGGGTCAGAGTGAGCTCAAGGGCTCATGCAGTGTGAGGATAACAACAAGAGGGTTCTGGTGTTTTTGTCAATATTTGTACTAAGGTACAAGATACAGAACTACAGTACTTATACCTCAGAGAGGCAGAACTATCTAGGAGTGTAATGAAATGAGACAGGTGCAAACTCAGAAGTGAAGCAGATGTCTAGATATCTAGGAAACAAATGGAGATGTCAGGAAGACAATGTCCAATCATATCAGACTGAAACTAAAGGGTAACAGGATGAAACAGGGAAGAGCAAGGAATAGGAACAGAACAGGAATAGTAACAATGATGGTAATGGTAGCTGATCAGGAATGGTAACGGAGTTATAGTGGGACAGTCCAGAGATGATGAAGGGGAACTAGGGTAGTACTTAACTGGAGCAGAGATAGACTGGAAGCAAAATGGGTGGAGTGAGAGTGGAAGTCTGGGGAAGCATATAATGCTGAGGGGCAAAAGTGTACATGTGTAGCTGGGGAAGACTGGAATGGTGATGGAGGGCCAGAGTTGCCTGGAGGGAAGTCAGAGGGCTGGAGCAGCTTACTAGGTGTGAAGACCAATTGTAAGCTGGGTCAGAATGGGGTTGGAATTTAGGTTGGAGGTCCAGGATATGACAAGATTGCTGGATGTGATCAGCAGTTATGAGTGTGGACACTAGATGCTATCACTAGACATTATCCCTTTCTTAAGGTCAACATCCCACTGTTGACTAAGAGACAGGAAAGAAAAGGGGCCTGAGGTGGCACAAAGCACAAAGTAGAAGGAGTCCAGAAGGATCTGGAGAGATAGGAGGGAGGCCAGAAGAAAATGCCAAACAAAAGAATGGGCATGGAAACAGGGAAGTTCCAGAAAATGCAGGAAGAGCAGAAATATCCCCAAAGAAAAAGGAAAACCCAGGGAAAACAAAAGGACAGATTCCCAGACAACAGATCAGAGGAGTAGGAACTGAAGGCAAAGAGTAATGGAGTCATTGGAACAAGGCTGGAAGATCAAGGGATTCCCAGGGCAGAAAACAATGGAGGGATTTAGAGGAGGTTTCAAAGAAATGAGCAGGATTTTGAGGAGATGCAAAAAAGCAGAATATCTCCAGGAAGAGAATTCCCAGGGAAAAATGAAAGGACAGGTTCCAAGATGACAGAGGAGAAATAGTAAGGGAAAATCCATGAGTGGGAATGAAGTTATCAGAAAACAATGCCCAAAGAGCAAGGATTTCCCAGGCAGGAGTTGGAGAGAACAGAGAGATGTGGAGAGAATTCCACAAAACAAAGGTTTCCCAGAAAGGGACAAAGAATGTCAAAGGCAATTGAAGGGGATTATAGGGAGATGGCACATCAATGAAAACAATATAGTGCCATATAGAGGAAATCCAAGCAGGTATCAATAAGGAACTGAAACAAAGCTCAATCAACTGCAAGTAGGGAAAGAATGGGTAATCACAGCACAGTCATGACAGAATGGTGAGCTTTCTGGGAAAATGGAAAGAGATGGAGATTCCCAGAGAGAGCAAGAGACTTTGGGCATGTGAGACAAAATGCAGTGAGTGCATTGGAGTGCAGAGGAAGAGAGGTGGTGCTTCTAAAGCCTGGTTGGTCAGAAAGGTGGGTATATCTCAAAACTGTGAGGATAAGAAAACAGGTGGCAGGGATGCCAGGGGATGAAGAAGAATAAAGGGTCAAATGCTACAAGTTTGGAGAAGGTCAGAGGTGGACAGAGATGTCTTCCTGGTAGGCATATCAACAGATGAAACTGGCCTGCTACAGAGAGCAGAGTGATGCAGAGACAACTGCACACTTAGGCAATGGAGTTGTAACTATCAGATAATGACAAAAAAACTGTGGTTCAGATTCAGGGTTAGCTGAGACCAGAGTGGTATGGAGCTACAGGAGGTGCACAAGATGCTGGCATGTGTTATTCAGTAAACAGACAAGATACTACTCAATACCCAGGGTCAATAGACCACAGTGGGTGAGTTAGTGGTGTTCTAGAATCAGTGAATACAAACCATCCAGCAGAGGGTAATGCTAGGCATCAACAGAGTGAATCCAACAGTCTTTGTAGGGTGTGTGGAGATTCAATAGCTTGAGCAGAAGAGGCAAAAATGAAGGAAAAGAAGAAGCTCTGAAAAGAAGTGGAAATAGGCAGAAGAGGGTTGGAGTGTTGAAGCTCCCAAATCCTAAATAGAACAAGGTATCCAATGAGGGATCATAATGATTGGAAGTGCATGGAAGTGCAGTGCTGGAGATTGGAGAGACAAGAGGTTCAGGTTTAATAGACTTGTTATACTTGGGAAGCTGGGTCTTAAAAGGCTAGGATCAATGGCCAGAAATGGGTTGCCTAGAAGTAGAGAACAGATGCAAGAGGGTAATAACAGCCTATTGGTAATCCTGGAGTAACTTAGCAAAAAAGGGGCTATGAAATGGCTAGGGAGATGCTTAGACTGTGATGGCAAGATCTAGGCATAAGAAGGTGGTCAGAATGGTCTGGAGTGACATAGAGTGGTTTTCTGTCAAGGATTACCAGATGGCAACAAAGTGTTAGAGGACTGGAGTCAGCTGCTGGAAAGGAGCAGGGGAGAATAGAGGAAGTGGCACTCATGGGTAGGCAACTATAATCTAAACTGCATTCAAGGGTCCATAAGAACTGGTGATGCTATATAATAGGAGAGAGTCACAGCTGCTCTGGAGAGCCTGAAGTCAGGAATAGGGAAATGCCAGGGTCAGGAGTCAGAAGTTAAATCTAGGTGCATATATCTTGAGCAACTGGGGTCAATAGCTGACATCATAGAATATCAGAGTGGTTCAAAGAAGCTCAGAAGGTTGGAAATGGTAGGGGACCTGCACCATGTAAAGGATAGATCAACTTAGTGATTGGGTACCCAGAAGAGTGTGAAGTCATAATGGGGTTGTTGGTGATTATAGCCTGACAGATAGCACAAGTAATGGGTCAAAGTTCTGGAGATCTCAGAGGAATTACCTGTAAGTGCACCAAGCATGCAGGTGGTTTGACATTGAGAGTTAAGAAATAGTCTAGGCCAATTCTAAAGTAAAGGCTTGGAAAAGTGCAAGTAAGAGTATGAATATACTATTAAAATGTATACTGAGTATGAATATATTGTTAAAAACATATACTAATCTCCTTTCTCAACAAAACCCTTATGGCTAGAGGGCAAAGGTCAGGTTCCAGCACCTTAGTGGTACATAAACCTGAGGAAAGGTTGTACTTCAGAAACTCCAGAGATGTCCAGAGACTTCTGGAGGGATTCAGAAAGAATTGGTTGATCAGATGGGACTCAGCTTCACCATATGTGGTGCATTCTTGTACTTTCTGGTGTTCTGATTTACATAGATGTTGGAGATGTGGAAGAGGGCTGTCTTGGCACTCAACAAGAGGAACAGGCAAGATGAGGAGAGTCAAGCCTAGTCATGGGGATAGGACCTTATGATTCCTTTAAGGATATCACTTGACCCTGGAGGTTCTCTGGAGTAACCTGGAGGGTCAGAGTGAGCATAAGGGCTCAATCAAAGTGAGAACAATAACAAGGGGGTGTTTATGTTGATATTTGTACTGAGGTACAAGATACAGGACTATAGTACTTATACCTCAGAGAGGCAGAACTATCTAGGAGTGTAGTAAAGTAAGACAGATGCAAAACTCAGAAGTGAAGCAGATATATAAATATCTAAGAAACAAATGGAGATGTCAGGGGAGACAATATCCAATCATGTCAGACTGAAACTGAAAGGTGACAGAATGAAATAAGGGAAAACAGGAACAGAAATGGAACAGAAATAGTAACAATAATAGTAACAGTAACTGAGAGTGGGATTAGGAACAGAGTTATGACAGAGTGGTCTGGAGAAGGTAAAGTGAAACTAAGGTAGTACTTAACTGGAACAGAAGTGGAACTAGAAACAGAATAGGGCAGAGTGGGAGCAGAGGCTGGGAAAGCATATATTAATGGAAGGCAGGAAATGTACATGCATAGCTAGGGTGGAATGAAATGATGACAGAGGGCTGGAGTTGCCTGGAGGGGAGTAAGAGGGCTAGAGTGAATTACTGGGTAGAAGGACCAGTTGTAAGCTGGGTTGGAATTGGGTTAGAATTGGGTCAGAGGTATGGGATATGACACTCTTTGGGCATTTCTCAAAAACTTTCTACTTCTTTTCATTCTCAAACAGACAGACAAATGGAAAGGATAAATAGAAAGCTAGAGCAATACCTGAGGATTTTCATAGCAAAGAACCAAGACCAATGAGCTGAATGGATAAAAATGACAGAGTTTTCCCATAATAATGTCTTTTCCTTGGCTATCCAGAATACTCCTTTCACAGTAACAAAGCACTACTGCCTATGATTAGGTTTTACTCAAGAAAAACCATCTCATGCATTCACCAAAGAATTACAAGCAATGCATCATATGACATAGCAAGCAATTGCTCAGGCACAGGAAAAGAAGAAGAAACAATCAGAATAGAAATGATCTGACACTTCAGAGTACCAGATTGGGCAAAAAGTGTGGCTGTTCACAGAACACTTGAAACTTCCTTATTCATTACAGAAGTTATTGCAAAAATGGATTGGTCCTTATACAATCCTTGATGTTATGCCCAATGCAGTTAAACTGCTATTACCAAAGGAGATCAAGATTTATCCTGTTGTCAATGTGTCACAAGTAAAACCTTTCATTGATACATTGCCATTTCAGCCCACTATTTGTCCCAATCCTATTAATGTCACTGAGGATTAAGAATCAGAGTGAGAAGTATTGCATATAATGGATTTCCAACTCAACAAAGGAAAATTAGAATATCTGGTTCATTGGAAAGGTTATGAGGTGGTAGATCAGACTTGGGAGCCCAGTGACCATTTACAAAATGCTTCTCAAGCAGTTAAAGATTTCCACAAACAACATTCTTTGGCTTCTTGACATATGTTCACTCTTTCTCTTGTAGTTTTCCAGGAACAATTTTGTCCATATGAAAACTTTACTTCTATTCCAGCTCCCACTTTCTCTTATCTGAAATCTGAGAGCTAAAGACAGGGTAGTATTATAATTTTTATTTCATTTCCTTTATTTTCTTGACACTATTGCAACTCTTTACATTGTCACATTATGTGACTCTCTTTCACTGCCTCATCTTTTCACCTCTTCACTCTTTCACATTTCACATCTTCACATTTCACAAGTCTAGACAGGTCTAGATCATAAGATCACATCTTATGTTTACCATCTGTATTTCTAGATCCCTGCTTCTTTATTGCTATTGATCTGCTTACTGTACACTAGTTTAGGGCCAGCCTATCTTACATGGTCTGTGTGCAATTCTGTAGCATATATAAAGGAGAGATGCAAGCCTGACTAAACCCCAGTCTTGTGCACTTGAGCTCTTTACTTTTACAAGTTCAGGCCATCTTTCTTATTTTTCTACCTTTTGCCTAGTTCTATTGGCCCTAGCCCAAAGGCCTTTATTCAGCAGCAGTATCTCAGTGCCCTCAGGCTTCAGTAGTAGTTGTCAGCACAAAGATTGTGCTTTAGATATGGGTAAAATGGAAGAGAAAAAATGGAAATAAAAGAGAAGATCAGAATTGATGGATATTTAAAAGGAAATCAAGGTCAGGAGGCCAAGGAGATCTTATTTGGAGATCTGCCACAGATCAGATCCAATTGGGAGATTAGATCCAGAGATTTAATTCTATACCCTAGACTCTAAACCTTAAGGAAATAGAAACTTATAAAAGAAAACAAACCAGAGATTAGAGTTACCAATATATATCCCATATTAGAAGTGTGATTTCCATGGTCATGTAAGTAGAGTAGTGTAGAGCACAAAAAGTTTGAGTGCTGGTTATTACTTTGTAACAGTAAAAATATCCCATTTACATATACTGGCCCCTCTATAGTCTCAATAGCAGGAAATTTCAATTTGAGTGAGGTAAATGGCCAATTGTAATCAGACAAAGATGCCCTCCTGCCTGATGAACAAGTGAGCATGACACCAGAACTAACTGTGCCCCAATATGTATCTGAAGCACAGTTTATTAATATTATATTAAAGTAAAACAAATGCTCTACCAGACCAGCAGCACCAATACCCCTATATCCAGTCCCAATATCAGTTCCTGAGCTATGTAGATCACAGTGTAACACCACACACTGGATTGAGATAATAATAATAATTTCTTTATAAATGCCTATGGCAAAAATAAAGATCCATTAAGTTAAAGAATATCTAATAAAGATCATGGTCACTTATCCAATGTATCAGAGGTCAACAACAAGTTTGAAAGCAAAACCACCTGCCCAGCAGAAGAAACTCCCATGGTTCACAAGGCATCTTACTCTAATGCTGAAAAGCCAGTCACAAGGCTATAAACTGTTATAATATAAATTTTCATTTTTTGATCATGTGATCCTATCTTATCTTTAACACATGGTTATCTAATCTTTATCTTATCAGAATATAAGATAAGTCACAGAATAGAGTTTAAACTCTAGACATAGGATTAACCATATATTTTCTTATCTATTGTTAATCTCTATTGTGCTTTTTTTCATCTCCCTCTTAAAAGCCCTGCTTCTTTTTAGCCATTGGTTATTCTTATAGATACTTCTCTTTCTTTCAATCCCCATATAGAATCTATAGAAAGTCTTCTATTAGAGTTCTTGGTCTATGCATAATATGAAGACATATATAAACAGTCTCATGTATGCTCTTGATTACCAGTCTTGAGCACTTGGATATTTTTCCTCTATAGATGTCTGGACCCTTCACTATACTCTCATTTTAGCCTTAAGTTGGCAATTACTCATTTTTTAGTTATTATCAAGTGTTTTTCAAAAAGCTCTTCTTAAAATTTAAAGTAATTGTTGGTGCCCAGATTCACAGGACATGTTACATTTTTCTCTTCTCTTTCTCTTTTTTACTTTTCCACTTAGCTTCTGCTTATGCACCTCAGGTGCTTTCTTGTTCACTTCTTTACAATAGATTCTGCTCTTCTTATACTCTAGCCCTGTCTAGACTGCTCTATTGTTACATCCTTTGCCTGGGTATTCTATCTCTTAATCAGCTGACTCTTAATCATTCCATCACTTTCCATCTGTTTCCACATGGATACTTTACTCATTATCTGTTAGCATGATTACTGTAGTTGTCTCTGCTCAAATCTTATCTAGCTATACTATAAAGTAGTGTACTTCAGATTTCCTCTCTCCCTATGCTACTTCTACCTTGTGATCCACCTTATGGTCCTTGCATCTCCTTGTTCTTGTATCTAGTACTTCAAATTCACTATTTGTGACCTGGCACTCTCCAGTCTAAAGCAAGTTGTTTTAGTGTCTGACTTTGGCATAGCCCTGCATCTGTAGCCAGTATCACTGAGGTACAACACTTTGTTTGTTATCTACCCCTTATTTTCAAGGCTTATCTTTGGTAGAGTCTTTCTGTAATGCAACTCCTAATGCATTGATCTAATTCTAACCCTAACTCTTGGGAAGTATCTTTCTATCTTGCTATCTGGCTTTTGTGCTAGTGGCCAGGAACTAGGCATGATGAAAATAAGGTGAGAGCCTAAGCCAGTCCCTAAGCCAATAGGAAACTATTGGATCACTTATAGAAAGTGAAGCATAGTCAGAAAAAACTAAATCAGACTCAAGTGAGCAAGACTGGGAAATTCTAGCTTGTCTACCTTGTTCTTTATATATTGGGGACCTTGGTGCACAGACCAAGCTGACTAAGTACATGAACTACCTAATCAGGGAACCCTAAGCCCAGTTATAAATAGAACTATATCAATAAGGAGAATACATAAAGTAAATATAAAAGAATACCAGCAAAGGGTAGGTGCAGATATGAATGAAGAATGGAAGAGAAGGCATAGCCTTGGAATAAAAGTGCAGGGTCAGAGGTGCTTGCATCATGAGAATGGAGATCTCTGCCACAGATAAGATCTAATCTAAAAGCTGCCACAGATATATTTAGGATTTAGATCCATGGAGATTAGACTAAGGGCAGTTCCTGGGAAGATCCAGGGAAGATTCATGTCAGGTGACTAATAATCACATGACCACTGCTGAGAAAAAGAAATAATAAATACTCTTAAAGGAACTAGACTATAGACTAGGGTTAAGCTTAAAAAGAGGTGTCTTGTGCATGATCATGTGATGTCACATGACTGGTTCTAGTGCTGGAGTGTCACTTTGTAATACTCTCCACTTTTACCAGCAAGGTCTACACTAGTCCCTATCCAGGCCTAATATAACAAAAAAAGTAGTATATTCTACTTGCAGCTACCATTACTATAGTCTGCTTCCACCATTTCAGCCAAACAACCTTTGCTGTTTAACTTCCTCTGGGGTGAGCCTAGAGCTTTGACCTCAGATCCTCTTAAGTCCACCTCAGAGCCTGAGAATCCCTCTTCTCTGGATTACCCTTTCATGCCAGAAAATGTGCTCATGGATATCTTTGTTCCCTTTCAAGAAGAAGTATGGGAAGATCATAATCTAGTACACAAACTATCCTCTTCTTTACAGATCCCTTATATCCTGACTTTACCTTTCCTAACTCCTGTTTAATGCTAATCCATGTTCACTCTTTCTCAATCCTTACCAACCACCATCACCATGTCAGAATTCTCCACCTCTACCACCAAGCCAATCAAACTTTGCCTTGGTGCCCCCAAGCACTTTAATGGCAACAGATCCAAGACTGAGAACTGGCTAAATATAGTTCAGTTCTATCTTTTTGTCAACAGTGCAGTCTATAACTCTGATAAGAAAAAGATTACTTTTGCCCTTTCATTTATGACTAAGGGGCTAGCACAGTCATGGGCTGCTACCTACCAAAAGAAATGCATCTCCAGTGCCACCATTACCATGGGAAAGTTCTCCCATTTCACCTCTGCATTCCTGAAGGTTTTCCAACAACAGGATACCATGAACACTGCCATTTATTGACTAGTGAACACACAGATAAAGCAAGGAAAGAAAGATGACTGGATGTCTTCCCTTGCTGAGTACACTGCTGAGTTTCAAAACCACATCATCACTGCTAAAATTACTGACAACAATGTCCTTATTGGCTACTATGAAACAGAACTCATGTCCTATCTTGCTTGTCATATTCATAACCTGGATACAATTCCCTCCACTATCACTGAGTGGTACTTCAAGGCCACTCACTTTCAAGGAACCATGAAGTGAGCCCACTTTGTGGAACAATGACAGAAGAATCCTCACACATTTGCCTGGACCTCTTTCACCACTTCCACCATGACATCCAAGCCAGAGAAAGATCTGAACACAATGGATGTAGATGCCATTAAAAAAGGCAAAATGACAGATGCAGGAAGAGCCTTTTGCATCAAGAACAAACTTTGTTTTAGATGCTGGAAACCCAGCCACATCAACACTGCCTGTTCCAACTTCCCTCTTCTTTTCTCTCTACCACCACCAAAGAAACTCCTTGTGTCAAGATGGTTTCTGCCAAAGAACCAATAATGAAGATTGAGGAGGTTAGTGATGATGAATCTGATAATGGAGTGGCTAGAGTAGTTGTGAAGAAAGAACAAACAAAAAAGATGGATAAAGGTCAGGGTTTTTAAAACAGAGTACCTTCCCTATGCAAGATACTCCCTCCTTCTCTTGTGCACCTGTACTTGTATCTGCTTCCAAGAAATCTATGAAGATTCCCATACAAGTATTATCCACATCCCATGCCAAGAAAGTCATAGTCACTCATGCTTTTGTTGACAGTAGAGCACAAATTAACTGTATTGACTGGAACTTCATCAAGAAGAACCAGTTCCCCACTACTAAACTCTTTGAACCCATTGTTATTTGCAATATGGACCACTTTGAGAACAAGAAGGGCAAGATCATCTGAACTTGCAATCTTCTTCTTTATTTCAAACAATCAGTTCTCCTGGTTTCCTGTTTATTATCACATGTGGGAAAGAGAATATTATCCTCAGACACCCATGGCTTTGGGCCACAAACCCCACTATTAACTGGATGGCCAACATACTTACCATTCCAGACTCCCCCTCAGATGCAACCACCTATCACATCAACTCTGTTCACAAATCTAGATTTGATGGACTTCTTGAAGATATCATCATTCTCCATAATGAACTACTAGTTCACTATTTGGACTATGTCACTCCTGAGCAATATATTAGTGATTTGCTCTATAACTGCCACTCTAGCAGGATTTTGGATTGCTGCTCCTTCTATCTTCCCAAAATTACTGTCACTTGACTCACTACCTCTACTAAGTTGGCAATTGAGGCCAAAAAGGCCAAACCCAAGACCACTCTTTCCCCCAAATACTCCCAGTTCTCTTCAGTCTTCTTCAATACTCTGAAAACCCTCAATTACCTTCTATTTTCTCACCCTTATGACTATGAAATCAATCTAAAGGACTCATTTGTCCCAAAGATAGATAAGGTTTATCCCTTGTTCCCACCAGAGCAGCAAGCTATGGAAGACTTCCTCAAAAAGAACCTCTGTGTTAGGAAGATCTGCCCTTTCAACTCCCCTCAAGCCTCATCCTTCTTCTTCATTAAAAAGAAGAATGGCAAACTCCACTCTTGCCAAGATTATAGGTATCTCAATAAACACACCATTTGTGATTCCTATCCTCTTTCCCTTATCTCTGACCTCATCAACAAGCTTTATGATGCTAGACTTTTCATGAAGTTCAATGTCAGATGGGGCTATAATAATGTCTGTATCTAAGACAGACATCAATGAAAAGCCACCTTTATTATCCATAAGGGGCTCTTTAAACCAATGGTAATGTTCTTTGGTCTGAATAACTCACCAGCTACTTTTCAGTGATTCATAAATAATTTATTCTGAGACATAATCATCAAAAAATGGCTTATCATCTACATGGACAACCTCCTTATCTTTTTTCCTGATGCTAACATCCATCAGAAATGCACCTCCTGCATCCTTCAATAGATGGCAGAACTTGATCTCCATTTCAAACTGGAGAAATGTACCTTCACCATTTCCCAAGTCAAATATCTTGGGATAATTGTTTATCCTGGTGAGCTTGCCATGGATTCTGTCAAACTCACTGGCATCTCACAATGGCCAACCCCTTCAAAAGTCAAGGATATTCATTCATTCCTTGGCTTTGCTAACTTCTACAGGCAATTTATTTCTAACTACTCCACTATTGCCTGACCTCTCCTTGATCTCACCAAGAAGGCCACTGCCTGGTCTTGGTCCCCCACCACTCAGAAACCCTTTGACTCTCTCAAGGCTATCTTCCTTTCCCAGCTGGTCCTACAGATGCTGGATCTCTCTTGTCCTTTTACCATTGCCACTGATGCCTCTGCTTATCTTCAGGTGGCATTCTCCTTCAAACTGATAAGAATGGGGATTGGCATTCCTGTTCCTATCTCTCCCAAATGTTTTCTGCCACTGAGTGAAACTATGACATCTATGATCATGAACTCCTTGCAGTCATCCATGCCCTGAAAGCCTGGAGACAATATCTTCTTGGCTTCTTCACTCCCATCCAGGTTTTTACTGACCATAAGAACCTCACCTATTTCAAATCCCCCCAGAAGCTTAACTGCTGCCAAGCTCACTGGCCTCTTGACATTGATATTTTAACCTGCAACTCTCACATGTTGCCAGTACCTCCCTTGCCAGGCCAGATACTTTCTTTTACTGCCCTGATCTCTGTCCTTACACTTCCCAGGATAACCAGGAAGTTACCTTGCCCCCTTCCAAGCTCTTTATTAATCTTATTGATTCCACCCTCTCTACTCATATTAAACAGCATCAACAGGGAGATCCCCTCCACCTCTCCATTCTGCAAAAACAGGATGCTACTGCAGATGAGAAATTCCTTCACTTCTGCACCTCTGATTGGAAGGAAATCAATGGTTTGCTTACCTACTGCAACTATGTCTTTATCCCTTCCCCTATTAACCTTCATTATGAAATTCTGCAGCATTGTTATAATCATTCATCTGCTAGTCACCCTGGCTATCTTAAAACCTGTCAACTCATCTCCACCAAGTTCTGGTGGCCTGACCTTGCCACCTTTATCTATAACTATGTTGCCAGCTGTCCCATTTGCCAGCAAAATAAAGCAAATACCCACCTGTCTACTTCCACTCTTTTTCCCATTTACTCTACCACTACCCATCCCTTTCAGCAGATCTCCTGCAACCTCATTACCAATCTCCCTCCATCCTCTGACTTCAACACCTTGTTGGTTATGATTGACCACAGACTTACAAAGGGGGTAATTCTCTGCCCCACTAAGAAATCTATCACTGCAGAGGGCATCACCATCCTCTTTTTCTACAAAGTTTACCTCCACTATGGGCTATATAATAAGATCATCTCAAAATTGTGGCCCCCAATTCACATCTGCCTTTGCCAAGGAGCTCAGAAAACTCCTTGAGTACAATTTATCTCTTTCCACTGCATACCATCCTTAATCTGACAGCAAAACTGAACAAGTTAACCAGGAGATTGAAATGTACATCTGCATCTACTGCAGATATAACCTTACTGGATGGGCCAATTATATCACCCATGCTGAATTCATCCTCAACTGCTGCCCTCACTTCATCACTGGGCAATCACCATTCTATCTCATGATGGGATATAAATCCTGTGTCCTTCCCTCTATTATCAATAAATCACTAATGCCTGCTATTGCTGACCACACTAAGGCACTCCTTGCCACTCATGATGAAGCCCTCACTGCACACAACCTAGCTCACCAAACTATAATATCCCATATCTGCTCCACCTTCTTTCCATTCATCAAAGGAAATAAGGTGTGGTTAGAAGCTCATAATTTGAAACAAGCTATAGTTCATCCAAAACTCTCACCAAAATGGGAAGAACCCTTCACCATCATGGAAGTCCTTTCTCCCATTATCTATTACCTCCATTTTCCAGTCACTTGAAAGATTTACCCTGTGTTCCATGCATTGTTGTTACTATTCTATTGTGAAAATGATGTTCACAGAAAGAATTTCCCCACTCCACCTCCGAACCTTATAGAAGGTAAAGAGGAATATGAATTAGAGCAGATATTAAATATCAAGGTCCTCCTGGCAACTGCCAATTTCTGATCTGATGAAAAGGATATTTGGCAGAAGACAACTCATGGAAACCTGAGCAGAATCTAAGGCATTCCCAGTTCACTCTGGACAAGTATAAACTCCTTCATCCTTCCCATTTTCCCCTAGTTGCTTCTCTTCCTCACATTTTCACCAAGAAAACCTTCCACTCTTACAAGTAATCATGGCTTTTACCATTGATCAAGGTTTTTGCTCTTGCAACACTTCCCTCAACACTTCACCTGCATCCTCATTTCCACTTCCTGTGAAGGAAGTTCCTGCTGAGCCATTGCTCATCTCTTCTCTCTCTAGTTTTACTAATATACATTTCTCCTTTCCTTTTTCTTCTTTTGCTCTAGAGTTACTCTTTGAGGACTTCATAGTCTTATACCCTGCTATTACCATTAGCCTAGCTGTTATCACACCCATCCCTGTTCCACCCCCAGCTATTGATACCATGTCTGCTGGCATTCTCAGTGTTGACCTCCTGCTCTCTGTTATAGTCCATATTTTTCAAACTTTGATCACATGATTTTATCTTATCTTTCCATGTGGTTATCTAATCTTTTATCTTATCAAGGCACGTGACAAGTCACATGACAGGTCTAGACTCAGGGCATAGAGTTAGCCTCATGCCTTCAGCCTGCATTTCATTTCTGTCTTCTTTCATTTTAGAAGCTCCACTCCTTTTCAGCCATTGGCTATTCTCATGAATGCTTCTCTTCTTTTTGATGGTGCCTCAGGGTCTGTGGGAGAATTCCCATCAGGGTCTTGGTCTGTGCACCTTTCTGTACTGTATAAATACTATAGCTTTGGCACATCTCAAGCCCTAGTCTTGAGCACTTGTATTATCTAGTGTAGTATCTTAATACTCATTTACTCTTGCTTTACCCTCATAACATCAACACTGACATCACTGCCCTTGATTAGGGTTATACTGTTCTATTGCACAACATTCAATAATGACATTGTAACACTTGCTCAAGACTACTATACTAGTCAAGGGTGCTTACTGCAGAAAAACATTTTTTCATGAAGAAGGAATACTCATGGGAACATGAGGAATAACTAAAGGACTTTATCTTTGAGGCAGTGCTTGGGTTTGAAGACAATAACCTTGGCTGGCAATCTTTTCAGCAGAGATTTGATAAGTTTGATAAGCAGATAAAAATGGATTTTGTGACAAAGAAAGGAAGGGACAGAGTTATAGCCACATTTGAAAGATTACATTCTCTTCACCCATCTTGCAGTCTTAAAACAGTTTCATAACTTTCTCAGACAGTAATCTAATCTGTCAAACTTTGACCCTTATAAAAGCTTATCCAATGAGTCTGAATTAACAGAGCTAGGGTTAATCCTCTCCCAGCAACCCCAGAAGCAACCAGATCCTATATCACAACCCTGATACTGAAAAGCAACTGCTTGATGCATTGACCTAGAAATCCTAACACCTAGCCTTGGTGTGTGCTTTTCTAATCCTGAGTAGTGACTTTGAACTAGAGTCACAATAACTAGGCAAGAGTAATAAAGAGAAGTAAGAGCCAAGAGACTTGTAGAACTGGAAGGTTCAAGTATGTAAGACTGGAAAAACCCAGACTTGAGCCAACCTCCTTTTATATTGCTACAGTATGTGCATAGACCATGTAAATGGTACTAGCCCTAAATAATGTATAGTAAGCTAGCCAATGGCAAAACAAGAGTGGAGATCTAGAAATACATAAGGCAACAATAAGGCATGACAGTAGAGTCTAGATTGCTCTAGACTTGTGACATATGAAGA